>CAKNYM010048408.1:113476-128673 GCA_932195095.1 Andricus curvator | reverse complement strand
TAATTAATAGATCAGCAGTGTGGATTTCGCCGAGATTACCTTCAACAAGGGCTTCGCGTACATTTAATAGTTTATCGAAATAATCTTTCCATAAATTCAGTCTCTCTGTCGCATCGGCTACTAGATTGCCATTTTCGTCCCTCATTACTTCCGTTCTACTTTGAAAGCCTTTCCTTATAAAATTGATTCCCCTGTACATCTCACGCGGGTTATTTTGTTTATTATGCGCTTCTATTGCTAGTATTTTATTCTTTTCCCACTCCCTTTTCTTGGATCTATAGAGCCTATTTGTACTTTTGCTAATCTCGAGATATTTCTTATGTGTTTGATCGCACTTATTTTGTAAACTACTTAGTCTGGCCTTCCGACGTTTCTCAAACCAGAGTTTGCACTCTTCGTCAAACCATGGTTTGCTTTTGGTTACTTTCTTAAAACCTATCGTAAGTTTCGCGGCTGCCTTTATCGCCTTTTTCGTATTGCTCCACAGGGTTTCCGGGTCCTCCACGTAATTATCGTTATCGTCTCTCTGTTCTTGGAGAACGTCGAAACTATTAGATATCTCAACTTGATAATTTAATATTTCTGTTGGTGTTTTAAACTTATCTATATTGAAGCGAACTGTTGGCTCTGTGCGGCTTCTTTTGATACTTAACGCTAGCCTAGATCTTAGTTTTACCATCACGAGAAAGTGGTCTGAATTTAAATCCGCTCCCCTGCATGATCTTATATCGAGAATGTTTGTATGACGTCTTCTGTCAATTAGAACGTGATCAATCTGATTGCGAGTGTTACCATCTGGTGATGTCCAGGTGGCCTTATGTATATTTTTATGCTTGAAAAATGTGCTTTTGACAACGAGGTTCTTTGAAGCTGCAAAGTTTATTACTCTAGTCCCATTATCATTACTGACGTCATGCAAACTTTCCGACCCTATTGTAGGCCTATACATCGGTTCTTTTACAATTTTCGCGTTGAAATCTCCCAATACTATTTTTGCGTCATACGTTGAGAACTTGTCAAAAACCTGTTCGATTGTTTCGTAAAAAAGATCCTTAGTATCTTCGTCTTTGTCCTCGGTGGGGCAGTGCACGTTGATCCACACCTGTTTGCTGAAATTACCCCTTAGTACAATATATGATAACCGATCGTTAATGAATTGAATGTCGATAACCGCTTGCGAAATTCGTTTATTAATGAGAAAACCGGTTCCCAGTCTGAACCCCTTAGCTCCCCCATAGTGAAAAGTATAGTCATCCTTAGAAATTGAAGTGCTATTAAGTCAGTATCGTATGTGATTGCTATCTCAATGAGTTCGCTAAATCCGCCAGTATTTAGACTACGCGCGTTCAGAGTTCCCGCCCTTAGATATTTTACGGTAGTTTTTTGTTGTTGCAAGTTAGCCATGGTAGTTTCGTGGAAATCCGCACGTTAGGATCCTATTCCGATCGTAGGTGAGTCCACCGTCCCAGAAGTGATAACCCCCATACCTTTCTGGGTCTAAGTATGGGAGCTTTCCGACTTTGACAAGGACCGTGTCAACTTGTCGTCAGACACATTACAGTTTCATCCTCGTATCCTAACATCCCCCTGCAAGGCAGCGCGCCTACTGGCATCAATACCCCTCTGGCCCTGTGCAGGCGAATCATTCCACACATCCCTTGCGGGCAGTGTCATCGCTGCGGTGTCCAATGGGGTAGCAGGATTTTTCCCTTACAAGATTTTTAGTTTTGGTTCGGGTATAGTTTCTAGGTGGATACACGCTGCACCTCGGCTTGCCAGAACCCACCCATTGCGTATGAACGCGAATGGGTGAGTCCTCCCAAGCCATGGTTGTCGTGTACCTATTTTCTACCAGTGCTGAGTTCACCACACACACGACTGGTTCCTATCGGCTGTCCGCGACTGCTTATTCTTGTATTCGCAGCTAACCTTAGGGGCTGTTCAGCCTCACGGGCCGTTCCTCTATCCGCAACCTGAGGACGCGCTACGTAGTGGTGACAGGAAACCCACCGAGCAACTAATTGCTTGGTAAAAATATATAAACTTATTACTGTCTTGTTTTTATAATTAAAAAAAATGCGCGTCCTATCAAAAAGGGTCAAAAGCAAATTTTTATGTCTAATTTAGACGAAACATGTTTTTAATAAACATTTTCTTGTATCCTGTGTCGTTTTTCCATAAATTTTCATAACTTTATGATATTATTTACGATTAAAACAAAAACTGCGCGTCCTATCAAAAAATTTTAAACAACAAACCTTTGTTTGGTCAACAATTTTTTTTATTCATTTTTTTCGTATCTTGAATAGTTTGACCGCAAAATTTAAATTTTCAAGACATGGGTCTCATCAAAAAAATGGTCTCAGAAAGTTTGTTTCTCTTTCCGGGATGAACAATTTTTCTTCGCAACACTTTTTTTCATATCTCGAATAGTTGTGCTGGAAAATGGAATTTTTCAAAAAGCATTTTCGATGGATAAAACCAGAAATGTTGGTCAAAAATGTAAAAAATGCAAAATTATGACACTGGCTTGTATGCATGATTTTTTATTAACAAATGAAAATATTACACGATTTCCTCTTAAAAATAACAATTTTTCTTAAATACAATTGTATTTACCCCCAAAAATGATGACTTTAATAACTTAGTTAAATTTTCAGCAAAATAATAAAATGTTCTACCAAAAAAAAAACCACTAATTGTCAACAAAATACATTAATTTTCTACCAAGTATTTGAATTTTCAACTCATAAAGGATTAATTTTCAAGGAAAAATCGAATAGTGAAATTTTCAGATCGGTAAATTAATTTAAAAAAAAAAAGAATTTTCAACAAAATAGTTCAATTCTCAACCAAAGAGGTGAATCTCACAAAAAAATGAATTATTAACAAAGTAGTTCAACTTTTAGCCAAGTAGTTGGATTTTTTGCCAAAAGAAAATACATTTTTAATAAATAGTTAATTTTTCAAACAAAAAAATGAATGTTCGAACAAACAGAGCAATTTTCTACAGAAAAGATCGTATTTTAAACCAAATACATGAATTTCCTTACAAAGTGTGGAATTTTTAAGCAAAGAAAAGGTATTTTCTACAAAAAAGTTGAATTTTATCCCCGAAAATTTGAATTTTTAACACAAATTTTAATTTTTAATCAAATATTTAAATTAAATTTAAATTAAATAGTTTTTTAACAAAGTAATTGAATTTTGAAATAAAATCAATGAATTTTCAACTAAAATTATGAATCTTGGAGAAAAATTAAATACACTTTTAACACAAGAGTTCAACATTCACCTCAAATCTTCTTTGGATGGAAATTCAACTTTTTTTTTGAAAATTTATCTTTCTGATTTAAAAATTCATCTGTTGTAGTAGAAATTACATTTTTTTTTTATAAAAATGCTACAGTTTCGTTGAAAATAAAAAAATTTTGTGGAAAAGTCATCCCTTTTGGTTTGAAATTGAACTTCGTGGTTGAAAATTCAACTACTTCGTAGAAAATTTACTTTTTATTTAAAATGAATAATTTGGTGTTGAAAAGTCAAATGATATTTTTTTGAATGAAAATTCAACTATTTTTTTGAAAGTGCGTCTCGTTGAATTAAAAATTCATGTTTTTTGTAGACAGTTCATCTTACTTGGATAAAAATGCAACTATTTTGTTAAAAAGCCATCCTTTTTGGTTGAAAATTCATCTGTTTTGTTGAAAATTCGTCTTTTTGGGTTGATAATTCATGTATCTTCGTAGAAAATTTACTTTTTATTCAAAACTCATATTTTGATGTTGAAAAGTCAAACTGAAATCCCTTTGGGATGAAAATTCAACTATTCTTTTTTGTTGAAAATTTGATTGTTCGGTAGAAAATTCGACTATTTCGTAGAGAATGTACTTTTCATTGAAAATTCACAATTTGGTGTTGTAAAGTCACTGAATTTTTTTTTTGATGAAAATTCAATTTTTTTTAGAGAGAATTTTTCTCTTTTAATCAAAAATTCAACAATTTTCTTAATAAGTCATCCTGTTAGGTTGAAAATTTAACTGGTTGGTTGAAAATTTAACTACTTCGTAGAAAATTTGCTTTTTGTTTAAAATTCATAATTTGGTGTTGAAAAGTCAAATGATATAATTTTTTTTTAATTTAAGAATTTTTTTGAATGTTTGTCTCTTTGAATTAAAAATTTAACAATTTTGTTAAAAAGTCATCCTTTTTGGTTGAAAATTTAACTGTTTGGTTGCAAATTTAACTACTTCGTAGAAAATTTACTTTTTGTTTAAAATGCATAATTTGGTGTTAAAAAGTCAAATGATATTTGTTGAGATTTACTCAAGCTATGATTTACGATTTAAAAACATCTGCCCTGAAACGTGCCTGTATTCACTTTCTTAGGATAAATTTTAGTACTCAATCTTCTTACTCTTGACTACCTAAATTTCGAATTTTAGGATCTCTTTCAAATCTCTTTCAAATCTCAGAATTTATACTTTTATCACTTGTAGGCGTTAAGTCTTTCAAATCTATTGACCATTTAGGGTCCAATTTTTGTACCTAAGCGTTAATGACGTTCGCCGTGCAAACTAGTGACCGTACCGGGGAAAACATTTTCGGACTTTTCCGTTTTACATCGTGCATCATCGGAACTTGTAACGCCTTCGGGCACTGGGTCTTTACCCCCTCCTTCAAAATTTGTGAATCTTCTCCGTTTTTCGAAATCTGCAACTGACCGACGTCAGTCGAGTTTTAACACCGCAACCGAATACTTAACTAACTACTTGCAGCGTACCTCTCGGCTCAATATCATTATTGTATCACTTTGTATTTTTATATCCATCACGTGAAAGTTTAAATTAAATAATCATTACTTATTAAATTGATTTACTTTTTTTAAACTACCCTTCTCATCACGTAAAATCTCGTGAATCCTAATACGAAAAAATAACTGTGGTACGGCTCTTCGGATAACGAGAATTCCGGGCAAGCAGCACGACCACAAATACAACTCAACAATATTTTTTTTTGAAAATTCAACTATTTTTATGAAATATTGTCTCTTTGAATTAAAAATTCAACAATTTTGTTAAAAAGTCATCCTTCTTGGTTGAAAATTTAAATGTTCAGTTGAAAATTAAACTACTTCACAGGATTCATATTTTGGTGCTGAAAAGTCAACTGAAATTTTTTTGGATGAAAATTCAACATTTTTCAAAAATTTGTCTTGTTGAATTGAAAATTCATCTTTTTTTGTAGACATTTCATCTTACTTGGATGAAAATGCAACTATTTGGTTGAAAATGCAACTATTTTGTTAAAAAGTCATCCTTTTTGGTTGAAAATTCATCTGTTTTGTTGAAAATTCGTCTTTTTGGGTTGAAACCTCATGTATCTTCGTAGAAAATTTACTTCTTGTTTGAAAATTATATTTTAATGTTGAAAAGTCAAACTAAAATCCTTTTGGGATGAAAATTAAACTATTTTTTGTTGTTGAAAATTTATCTTTTTTATTTAAAGTTCATTAGTTTTAGTAGAAATGACATTTTTCTTGAATAAAAGTGCTACTGTTTGGTTGAAAATTCAACAATTTTCTGGAAGAGTCATCGGTTTTTGTTGAAAATTTGATTGTTCGGTAGAAAATTCAACTATTTCGTAGAAAATTTACTTTTTATTTAAAATTCATTATTTCGTCTTGAAAAGTCACGGAATTTTTTTAAATGAAAATTCAATTATTTTTTTTTAGAATTTGTTTCTTTCAATTAAAAATTCAACAATTTTGTTAAAAAGTCATCCTTTTTGGTTGAAAATTTAACTGTTTGCTTAAAAATTTAACTACTTAGTTAAATTTTAACTCCGAAAACTTGAATTTTCAACACAAATTTTAATTTTCAATCAAATATTTAAATTTTCAACTGAACTTTTGAATCCTCAACAAAGAAAAATGCATTTTTCAGAAACTGGTTCAACTTTCAATCAAGTAGTTGAATTTTATTCAACCAAAAAAGATTTATTCTAAACGAGAAATGTTATAGTTTATATTTCAACCAAGAATAATTTTAAATTAAATAGAAGTTATAATAGACCCCAAAGAAAAAAAAAGAATTTTCAAGAAAATAATTTACTTTTGAAACAAAGAGATTAATTTTTGACTAAAAGGATGAATCATAAAGAAAGGATTTTTAAAAAAGTAATTGAATTTTCACAGAAATTGAATGAATTTTCAACTAAAATGATGAATCATTAAGAAAAATTAAAACAAATTTTTAATACAAGAGTTCAACATTCACGTCAAATCTTCTTTGGATGGAAATTCAACTCTTTTTTTCGAAAATTTATCTTTTTTATTTAAAAATTCATCTGTTCTAGTAGAAATTACTTTTTTTTATAAAAAAGCTACAATTTCCTTAAAAATTCAAAAATTTGGTGGAAAAGTCATCCCTTTTGGTTTGAAATTGAACTTCTTGGTTGAAAATTCAAGTACTTCGTAGAAAATTTACTTTTTATTCAAAACTCATATTTTGACGTTGAAAAGTCAAACTAAAATCCATTCGGGATGAAAATTCAACTTTTTTTGTTGTTGAAAATTTGTCTTTTTCATTTAAAAATTCATCTGTTTTAGTAGAAATTAAATCTCTCTTGGATAAAAATGTTACTGTTTGGTTGAAAATTAAACTGTTTCGTTGATGATTTGGCTTTTTCGGTTGAAAATTCACCTATTTTTGTAAAAAATTTACTTTTTGATCGAAATTCATATTTTTGTGTTGAAAAGTCAATTGAAATATTTTTTGGATGAAAAATCAACAATTTGAATGAAAAATTTAATTACAAAAATCATCTATTTTAGTAGGAATTGCATCTTTCTTGGATGAGAATGCAACTTCTTGGTTGAAAATTAATCTTTTTTGCTTGAATGTTCAACTATTAAAGTAAAGTCAACTATTTTGTTGAAAATTGATCTTTCTTAATTAAAAATTCAATTGTGTGGATAAAAATTGAACTACTTTTTTGAAAAAGAATTATCTCTTTGGTTTAAAATTTAACTATTTCGTTGATAATTAATTTCCTTTTACTGAAAATTCATATTTTCTGGTTGAAGATTCAATTTTTGTACAGGAAATTCGTCGTTTGGCTTGAAGGTTCAACAATTTAAATGAACTATTTTTTCTTTCACGACTGAAAAATCTTTATTTGTTGAAAATTCGTCTTTTTGATTCTAAAATTCACTTTTTTGTTTGAAATTCATCTTTTTAGGTTGAAAATTCAATTATTTCGTTGAAAATTTAATTATTTTGTTGAAAATTCAAGTATTTTGTTGAAAAGTAAAATGTTATTTGTTTTATTAAAAAAGAATTGCCTCCCAAATTATTTTCTTTCTTTTTGTATATATTTGTATATAATTAATTGGCATTTTATAAATTGTCAAATGTATAATATTGCTAATTTTATACTAATTATTCACAAAACCCTAAAATTATTTTTGCTAATTATTCTGTGAAAGATAGAGATTACATCATCAATTTTAAACGCGAACGAAGTTCGTAAGTTTTCATTGAATTTACTTCCTTAGCCAGGTGTTATTTGTTTTAAATTGAGTTTGACATTCAATCTTTTCGTTTGCTTTATTATTCAGCATGACACTATATGTTATCTCGCAACTCATATAAAGCAAGGCTAAATTCTTACAATTCATATCCATAATATAATATAGAGGAAGATTGTTATAAAAAAACTGATTCGTTTAAACAATTATATTTGCTAAACTGCATTAATTATTACATCGTTCTTACTTAAAACCTGGGCGAAAATTTCAAAATTTCAGAAAAAAGTCCAACTTTCTAGCAGTACTTAAGGAGAATATTATTAAAAATAATAATAAAATGTTTAAACGATTATGTTTGTTAACTTAAATTATATATTATCTCACTCTAATTGAAAAATGGACAAAAAGTCGCTATAAATAATAGTAAATAATTTGAACAATTATTTATGGCGAATTTAATTGGTAACTGCGTCACTCTAACTGAAAAGTTGAAAACCAGTTGAAAAATTCGGAGAAAACCGTGACTTTTTAATTGTATTCTAAGAGAAAATTGCTTAAAACAATAATAAATTGTTGAAGCAATTTATGCAAACATCTAATTATCAGTATAAAGTAGTATTTTATGTATTTAAAAATATTTGTATTTAAAAAATGACTTATGGGGTTTTTTTGAGACTCTATAAAGCAGACTTATGGGGGTAATGTTTAAAAAGTAATTATTCATTCGTATTCTATAGCTCTTTTTTCTTATGGGAAATACGTGTTACACTTCATGGGGTCTGTGGAACTCCTAAATTCAATCCTTTTTTAAAAATTTATTTTGTTGTAAATTCGAACAAATTTTGGGCCATATGTAAAAACTAAATTTTTAAATTGAAATTATAATTATTCCATTGTTTGTTGAAAATTGATCTTTTTTAATACATAAAAATGTAACTAGTTGGTTGAAAATTTGTCTTTTTTAGTTGAAAATTTAACTACTTGGTAGAAAATTCTTACATTTGGTTAAAAATCCGTCTTTTTTCGTAGAAAATTAATCTTCGCAGTTTAAAATTCAATTTTTTGGTCTGAACATTCAATTATTTGGTTACAAATTGCAAAATTTTTGTAAACAAATATTTTTTTTTAATTTAAATATTTGTTTGACATTTAACTTTTGTTGAAAATTAATTTTTTTTTATTGAAGTTAACTTTTTTTGTTGAAAATTCATTTGTTTTTATTGAAAATTCACCTACTTGGTAGATAATTAATGTTTATTGTAAGAAATTTTCATGTATTTTGCTGAAAATTCGTGTTTTTAGGTAAAAGAATAATTTTTTTGGTTGAAAATTCAAGGACTTGGTTGAAAGTTGAACTACTTTGTTAAAAATATATTTTTATGGAGATGCATAAGTTTAATTTAAAATTAATCTCTTTGATTGAAAAATCATTAATTTTGTTTTAATTAGTTTTTTTATTGTATAAAATTAACTTTTAAAATTGTAAATGTAAGTATTCCATCTTTGGTTGAAAATTTATAAATTCTGTTAAAAATTTGTTTTTATCGATTGAAATATAATATTCTTGGTTAAAAATGTATGTTTTTGGTTTAAAATTGATTAATTAAGTTGTAAATTGATCTGCCTTTTCGAAAATTAAAATAAAAAAAAAATTCTTCTTGGTTGAAAAGTCAACTGTTTTATTCAAAATTTATCTCTTTGCTTGAAAATTTAATTATTATGTAGAAAATGGTTTTTTTTTTTGGTTAAAAATTACTTCTTGTCTGAAAATTTGACTATTCAATTTTCAGTGTAAACTTCATATTTTTTTATTTTTTTATTTAAAATTCAACTGTTTGGCTCAAATTTATCTTTTTCAGTTACAAATTAAACCACTTGTTTGAAAATTTGTTTTATTTTTTGAAAATTCATTTTTTTCGACAGAAAATTAATCTTCTGGGCTGAAAATTGATATTTTTGGTTGAAAATTTAATTATTTTGTGAAGAATTCAACAATTTTGTTCAAAAATGGGAGGTCAGACCCTTTTGGAACTTTATTCTAATTATGTGAAATAGATGAAGTATGTAAATAATTGTAATTTTGAAGCAGTACCTTGAAAACACGTTATCTCAAATTCATGGAATTTTAAAATATTACAAGGGATTTGTAAATTTATAGGGTTTTCAAGGACTTTAAGGATTTACAAAATTTCAATGGATTTCCTGGGATTTGAAAGATTTTAAGATATTTTACAATATTCTAGAAAATTCAAAGATTTCCAGAATTTGAAGGGATTTTAAAAGGGCACCAAAGATATCAAAGGATTTTACAAACTTTAAGGGATTTTAGGGAATTTCAAGAATCAAAAAAAAATTAACTATTTTGTTGAAAATTCAGGTTTTTCTTTGCTTGAAATTTTTTTTTTTTTTTCAACTGAAAATATCAACTATTCTGTTTTTAATTGTAATTTTTTTCTGCTAAAAAATCAACTGCATAGTGGAAAGCCGAATTACTTTGTTAACCATTCACTTTTTGAATAAAGATTTATTATTTCAGTTGAAAATTCACCTTCTTGGTGTAAGATTGAACTATTTTGTTGAAAACACGTTGTTTTTTTGGTTTGTAAACATTTAATTTTCCAAACTGAAATTATAATTTTTCCATTTTCAGTTAAAAATTTATTCTTTTCAATTGAAAAATTTAACTATTTGAAATTTGATCTTTTCTAGTTGAAAATTTAACTACTAGGTTGAAAATGCATTTATTTTGTAAAAATTTCGTATTTTTCGGTGGAAAATTAACCTTCTTGGTTAAAAATTTAAGTTCCTGGTTGAAAATTCAAATACTTGGTTGAAAGTTAAACGAATTTGTTAACAATTTATTTTTTTGCTGGAGGTACATAATTTTATTTGATAATTGATCTCTTTCGTTGAAAATTTTTTTTTGTAAATTAGTGTTTTAAGGAAAAAAAAATATTGTTTAAATTAGTGTTTTTTGTAATAAAATTCAATTTTTAAATTGAAAATTAAACTTCTTGGTTGAAAATTCATGTTTTTGATTGATATTTGAACTATTCGGCTGAAAATTAATCCAACTTGCTAAAAATTAACAATTTTTTCAAAGTGTCCTTCTTGATTGAAAAATTTACTGTTTTATTGAGAATTTATCTCTTTGGTTGAAAATTCATCTATTTCGTTGAATAATCGCTGTTTTTTTATTAAAAATTATTTTTAAACTAAAAATTTAACAATTCCAGTTTAAGATTCATCATGTTGGTTAAGCATTCATATTTTTAGTTGCAAAATTGAACTATTTTGTAGAAAAATTTATTTTCTTTGAAAATTATTTCTTTAACTGAAAATTAAAAATTCGACTGATCGGCTGTATATGTTTTTTAGTAGAAAATTCAAATACTTGATTGAAAATTGATTTTTTCCACAGAAAGTTCATCTCCTCGATTGGGAATAAATTTTAGGGAATAAATGAAATTTCAAGGGACTTCTTGGGATTTCAAAGATTTCAAGTGATATAACCAAATTAAGGGATTCCAACGGAACGGATTCCCAGAGAACTTAAGGGAATAAATGAAATTTCAAGGGACTACTTGGGATTTCAATGATTTCAAGGGATATAACTAAATTAA
Source organism: Andricus curvator (assembly GCA_932195095.1). NCBI lineage: Eukaryota > Metazoa > Arthropoda > Insecta > Hymenoptera > Cynipidae > Andricus > Andricus curvator. The sequence goes on along the minus strand of CAKNYM010048408.1, from coordinate 117,519 downwards.
GGGATTCCAACAGCTTTCTAAAGAACTTTAGGGAATAAATAGAATGAAGTGAAATTTCAAGGGACTACCAGCGATTTCAGAGATTTCAAGGGATCTTACCAAATTTCAGAGATTCCAGTGGATTTTAAAAGAAATTATAAGATTTCAAGGTATTCCAACGGATTTCTAGAGAAAATTGCGAAATAAATAAAATAAAATAAAATTGAAAGGTTTCTCTAGGGATCTAACCAGATTTAAGGGTTTCTAGCGGATTTGTAAAGAAATTATACAATTTTAAGGGAGTTCAAGGAATTTCTAGTGATCTTCAGGGAATAAATGAAATTTCAAGGGACTTCCAGGGGCTCAAGAGATTTCAAGGGATCTAACCATATTTAAGGGATTCCAGCGGATTTAAAAAGAAATTATAGGATTTTAAGGGATTCCAACCATATTCTAGAAAACCCTGTGGAATAATTGAAATTAAATTAAATTTCAAGGGACTTCTTAGGATTTCAGAGTTTTTGATGGATCTAACCAGAATTAAGGGATCCCAGCGGATTTAAATAGAAATGATAAGATTTCAAGGAATTCGAACGGATGCCTAGATAACTTAAGGAATGAATTAAATTTTAAGGGACTTCTTGCGATTTCAAAAATTTCAAGGGATCTAACCAAATTAAGGGATTCCAACGGATTTCTAAAGAACTTTATGAAATAAATCAAATGAAGTAAACTTTCAGGCGGCTTCCATGGATTTCAGAAATTTCAAGGGATTTTACCAAATTTCAGGGATTCCGTTGAATTTTAAAAAAAATTATAAGATTTCAAGGGATTCTGGCAGATTCCTAGAGAATTTTAGGGAATAAATTAAATTTGAAGGGACGTTTTGGGATTCCAAGTGATACAACCAAATTATGGGATTCCAACAGAACGGATTCCTAGAGAACTTTAGGGATTGAATGAAATTTTAAGGAATCTAACCAAATTAAGGGATTCCATTGGATTTCTGAAGAACTTTAGGAAACAAATAAAATTTAAAAAAATTTCAAGGGACTTCCAGGGATTTCAGAGATTTCAATGGATCTTACCTTTCAGGGATTCCAGTGGATTTTAAAAGAAATTATAAGATTTCAAGGGATTTTGGAGAATTCCTAGAGAACTTTGGGGAATAAATGAAATTTTAGGAAATTAATAAAATAAAGTAAAATTTCAAGGGATTTCAGAGATTTCATGGGATCTTACCAAATTCAGGGGATTCCAATGAATTTTAAAAGAAATTATAATATTTCAAGGGATTCTGGCGGTTTCCTAGAGAAGTTTAGGGAATGAATCAAATTTTAAGTGACTACTTAAGACTTCAATGATTTCAAGGGATATAACCAAATTGAGGGATTCCAATTGAAAATTTTAGGATTTTTCTGAAAATTCGTCTTTTTTGTAGAAAATTGAACTATTTTGGTTATTCAACTACTTGGTTGAAAATTCAAGTATTTTCTTGAAACTTCGTCTTTTTTGTACAAAAATGAACTGTTTTGAAAATTCAACTACTTGGTTGAAAATTCCTCTTCTTTTTAGGAAATTTAACTATTTTTAAAATTTAACTACTTGGTTAAAAATTCATGGATTTTTTTGAAAATTCCTCTTTTTATAGAAAATTTAACTATTTTTAAAATTCAACTATTCGGTTTAAAATGCTTGTATTTTGTGGAAAATTCGTCTTTTTTATACAAAATTTAACTATTTGGAAAATTTAACTACTTGATTGAAAAATTTCAGAGATTTCAAGGGATCTTACCAAACTTCAGGGATTCCAGTGCATTTTAAAAGAAATTATGAGATTTCAAGGAATTCTAACAGATTCCTAGAGAACTTTAGGGAATAAATCAAATTTTAAGGGACTTCTTCGGATTTCAAAAATTCGTCTTGGGATTTCTAGAAGGGATCTTACCAAATTTAAGAGAGTCTAGTGGATTTTAAAAGAAATTATAAGATTTTAAAGAACTTCGTGGGATTTCAAAGACTTCAAGGGAACTAACCAAATCAAGGAATTCTATCGGATTTCTAAAGAGTAACCAAATTAAGGATTTCCAACGGATTTCTAAAGAACTTCAGGGAATACATAAAATGAAGTGAAATTTCAAGGGACTTCCAGGGATGCAAGAGATTTCAGGGGATCTAATCAGAGTTAAAGGATTCCAGCGTATTTCAGAAGAAATTATAAGATTGAAAGCGATTTCTACGTATTATAAGGGATGTAAAATGATTCAAGAGTTTTCCAGGAATTTGTATAGTACCTCAGCGACAGATTTCAGGGTTTTCTCAAAGGATTTCAACTAATTCCAAAGTTTTAGTGTAAATTAAAGGATTCGAAAAGATTTCACGAGATTTTTTGGGAGATGTATATTTTGTATCAGATGACAATCCCTTAATGTAATATTTAAAAATTGTGTGACACTATTTTCCTCCTTTTTCAAAAATCAAGCTACTATTGAAATAATTTTGAATTTCTTAAATTAGGTCATTTCAACCTCGATATTCTTCTGATATTTCTCTGTGGCGCTATTTGCTTTTTCTTCAAGGCTGTCCCGTCACTGATATGAATTTGGCCTTACTGTATTTGCTGTAATAAAGGAATTAAAGCTGTCCTATTGCCTCTTTAGTGTACACATTTTGTAAATCTCGATCTTTTTTCTGCTCACTAATACACCTTTACAAAAAAATGATCTCACTGACGAAAAATAGCCTTTGTAAGGTATAAAAGTCAGAGAGTTCGCGATATCTTTTACCAGGAAGAGTGATAACTGTGCTTGTCTACAATGCGGATCATTATTGGCACCGCTTTCCTGACCATAGTCGTTTTACTTAATTCGATTGGTAAGTTAAAAATTCAACAATTTTGTGAGAAAGTAGTTTTTGGTTAAAAAGTAAGCCACAGTGATAGCAAATTCAACTTTTTGGTTGACAAGTTACTTTTGGCGTTGAAAATTCATATATTTTATTGAAAAATCATATTTTTTTGAAGAAAATTTAACTATTTTTGAAATTCAACTACTTGATTGAAAATTCATGTATTTCGTTGAAAATTTGTCTTTTTGTAGAAAATTGAACTATTTTGTAAATACAATTTCTTTGTTGAAAATTCATGGATTTTGTTGAAAATTCGTCTTTTTTTGTAAAAAATTTAACTATTTTGAAAATTCAACTAGTTAGTTGAAAATTCATATATTTTGTTGAAAATTCATAATTTTTATAGAAAATTTAACTATTTGGGAAATTTAACTACTGGATTGAAAATGCATGTATTTTGTTGAGAATGCGTCTTTTTTGTAGAAAATTAAACTATTCTGAAAATTCAACGACATGGTTGAAAATTCATGTATTTCGTTGAAAATTCTTCTTTTTTTATAAAATTCAACTATTTTGAAAATTCAACTACTTGGTTGAAAATTCATGTACTTTCTTGAAAATTCGTTTCTCTTTTGTACAAAATTTAACTATTTTGAAAATTCAACTATTTGGTTGAGAATTCCTCTTTTTTGTAGAAAATTGAACTACTTGAAAAATTTAACTACTTGGTTGAAAATTCATGTATTTCGTTGAAAATTTGTCTTTTTGTAGAAAATTTAACTATTTTTTAAATACAATTTCTTTGTTGAAAATTCATGGATTTTGTTGAAAATTCGTCTTTTTTTTTGTAAAAAATTTAACTATTTTGAAAACTCAACTAGTTAGTTGAAAATTCATATATTTTGTTGAAAATTCATAATTTTTATAGAAAATTTAACTATTTGGGAAATTTAACTACTTGATTGAAAATGCATGTATTTTGGTGAGAATGCGTCTTTTTTGTAGAAAATTGAACTATTTTCAAAATTCAACGACTTGGTTGAAAATTCGTATTTTTTGTACAAAATTTCACTATTGTGAAAATTCAACTACTCCGTAGAAAATTCGTCTTTTTTGTAGAAAATTTAACTATTTTGAAAATTTAACTATTTTGAAAATTCAACTACTTGGTTGAAAATTCAACTACTCGGTTGGAAATTCATGTATTTTTTTGAAAA
>CAKNYM010048408.1:75190-113466 GCA_932195095.1 Andricus curvator | reverse complement strand
ATTCTTCTTTTTGTATAAAATTTAACTATTTTGAAAATTCAACTACTTGGTTGAAAATTCATGTACTTTATTGAAAATTCGTTTCTTTTTTGTACACAATTTAAATATTTTGAAAATTCAACTATTTGGTTGAGAATTCCTCTTTTTTTGTAGAAAATTGAACTATTTGAAAAATTTAACTACTTGGTTGAAAATTCATACATTTTGTCGAAAATTCGTCTTTTTTTGTAGAAAATGTAGCTATTTTGAAAATTGAACTGCTTGGTCGAAAATGCATGTATTTTGTTGAAAATTCGTCTTTTTGTACGAAATTTAAATATTTTGAAAATTCAACTACTTGGTTGAAAATTTATGTATTTTCTTGGAAAATTCTTCTTTCTTGTAGAAAATTTAACTATTTTGAAAATTCAACTAGTTAGTTGAGAATTCATGTATTTTGTTAAAAATTCATAATTTTTGTAGAAAATTTAACTATTTGGAAAATTTAACTAGTTGGTTGAAAATGCATGCATTTTGTGGCAAATTAATCTTTTTTGTAGAAAATGTAACTATTTTGAAAATTCAACTACTTGCTTGAAAATGCATGTATTTTGTTGAGAATGCGTCTTTTTTGTAGAAAATTGAACTATGTTCAAAATTCAACTACTTGGTTGAAAATTCAACTACTCGGTTGAAAATTCATGTATTTTGTTGAAAATGCGCCTTTTTTGAATAAATTAAACTATTTTGAAAATTCAACGACATGGTTGAAAATTCATGTATTTTGCTGAAAATTCGTCTTTTTGTATAAAATGTAACTATTTTGAAAATTCAACTACTTGATTGAAAATTCGTTTCTTTTTTGTACAAAATTTAACTATTTTGAAAATTCAAGTACTCGTTTGAAAATTCCTCTTTTTTGTAGAAAATTGAACTATTTGAAAAATTTAACTACTTGGTTGAAAATTCATACATTTTGTTAAAAATTCGTCTTTTTGTACGAAAATTAACAATTTTGAGAATTCAACTACTTGGTTGAAAATTCATGTATTTTCTTGGAAAATTCTTCTTTTTTGTAGAAAATTTAACTACAGTAAAGTCTTACATATTCCCGCGTCCTTGAAACATAGGTATTCGTTATTTTCAAGCCTGGAGGGGCCCCCACCTCTACCGCGAGTGGGCAGGTTCTTTTCATCAAGCACCTTTCATTGGCTGCCTGGCCTTGTATCGCTGCGCATGCTCTAAGCAACTTTTTCAACTGCGCATGTGTCGAAAACCGCGGTCGATTTGAAATCAATAAATACTATCAATAATAAGACACATAAATAGACCCGAGATTCCTAGCACTGCTGGCCCACGCAGTTTTTCAGCTCAAAGGGCGAGAGACGGTTGCGACTCTCGCACGAAAAACACCAGCAGCATCGGGACAAAGATACAGTTACTCACATGCTGAGATTGCATAATATTATGTATTCCAATTGCAAATGTTTGAGACGGCCCCGATTTGTGCAGTTGAAAATGTCGCGGTCTCAAATATTTCGCGGCAATGCTAGGCTAGGTCGAAATGTCAGCCGTCAGAAAGGTTAGGTTGCAGTATAGGACTGCAACCACCGTGACTGCAACTACTGCACACGAGTTTTTGGAGAAAATTTCTGAAGTTAAAGGTAAGTGATAAAGGTCTAAAGAGTAATATCTCTCAAGTGCAAAATCCACTTTCTCAGTCATGTCCCATTCCCTGCTCGAGTGACGACCTTTCAGTGTCACGAAATACAAGCAACTTTCCGAAATTTGATGTTACTAATTTGACGTGCCACTAATCTGAAATTTAGGATGTTTTATTTTATTTCCTGAAACCGAAAGGTCGTGAATCGACAAAAGAATGGAACGTGACTGAGAAAATACATTCCACACCTGCGAAATATTACTATTTGTACATTTACGACTTTTACGTTTAGAATACTTTCTCCAAAAAGTCTGCATTCCCATGACGTCGTCCTAAAATACTCAATTTAAACCAACGAGGGCGCTGTTTGGACCTATTTTTTTCATTTTTCAGCCACAGAAGCGGAGGAGAGTGTACAGGGACCGTGGTGGGGGTTGACGGAACTGCGTAATTTGAGATAACCGCATACAGGGGGCTTGAAATAAGCGGGTCTTGAAATAAGGGGGACTTGAAATAAGTGGGACTTTACTGTATTTTAAAAATTCAACTACTTGGTTGAAAATTCATGTATTTTGTCGAAAATTCATGTTTGTTAAAAATTCAAGTGGAACTACTTTGCTCACAAAATTTTCATTGTGATGCATAAGTTTAATTAAAAATTAATCATTATGGCTGAAAATTTTACAATTTTTTCAAATAGTTCTTTCTGTGAAAAACAATTTTTTAAATTGTAAACGTAACTTTTCCATTTTGTGTTGATTGTTTTCGTCTTAGTTTGTTCAAATTTGTGCGAAAAACTTCAACCCTAAAAACTTTCTCCTCTGCGGCAAACGCCACGGCGGGGCCAGCGAAATATTTCGCCAACCGCGACATTGTCCAAAATGAACTTTGTATAGGCGCATTATTTTCGACTTAATTTTTTCAAAATTTGTGCAACCAACTTCAACCCCTAAAAACTAGCCCCTATGCAACAAGCATCATAGCGGGGCCAGCGAAATATTTCGCCAGCCTCGACATTTTCCAAAATGAACTTTACATGGGCGCATTATTTTCGTGTTAATTCGTTCAACTTTGCGCAAGGAACTTCAACCCTTAAAAAATATCCCCTATGCAGTAAACATCATGGCGGGCCAGAGAAATATTTGGCCAACCACGACATTGTCCAAAATGAACTTTATATAGGCGCATTATTTTTGTCTTAATTCTTTCAAAATTCGTGCAACCAACTTTAACCCCGAAAAACTACCCCCTGTGGGGCAAACATGGCGAGGCCAGCGAAATATTTCGCCAACCCCGCCAATGTCCAAAATCAACTTTATATGGGTTCAATCTCTTACTCTCAATTTGGTCAAATTTGTGCACCCACGTTCAACCCCTGAATTCTACCCCCTGTGAGGGAAACGACATAGCAGGGCCAGCGAAATATTTCGTCAGCCCCGAAATTGTCCAAAATGAACTTGACACGAGCGCATTATTTTCGTCTTAATTTGTTCAAATTTGTGCAACGAACTTTAACCCCTAAAAACTATCCCCTATGCAGCAAACATCATGGCGGGGATAGCGAAATATTGCGCCAGCCTCGACAATGTGCAAAATAAACTTTGTATGGGCCTCATCTTTTTGTCTCAATTTGCTTAGATTTGTGCAACGAACTTCAACCCTCAAAACCTACCCTCTATGAGGCAAACCTCTGTGAGGCCAGGAACTGTTTTCATTCAGAATAATCACTTAGATCAACTTCAGAAAACTCTAGGTTAAGTTCACAAGCCCACTTTTTTTAATGTTTTCGTTAAAAGAACTAGGGGTGGATTCTGAGGGTTATTATTGTTGGATTTAAAACTTCACCTGGAGCTTTATGAAGGTGATCTGAGTGATTATTATCACTTCAAAAGTTTTCTGGATTTTTTACTTTGAGACGTTTGGAAAGTTTTTGTTAAAGCAACTAGGGGTGGATTCTAAGGGCTGTTGAATATTATTGTTAAATTTAAAACTTAACCTGGAGTTTTGTAAAGGTGACCTGAGTGATTACTTTCATTTGAAAAATTGTTTGGCTTTTTTACTCGGAGAATTGTTTGAACGTTTTCGTTAAAACAACTAGGGTTGGATCCCAAGGGTTGTTGAATTTTATTGTTGGATTTAAAACTTAATCTGGAGTTTTGTAAAGGTGACCTTATTGATTATTTTTATTTAAAATATTTTCTGACTTTTTTACTTTCAGAATTTTTGGAATGTTTTCTTCAAAACAACTAGGTTGATCTCAGTGATTATTTACATTTCAAACATTTTCTGGCCTCACAGAGGGTAGTTTTCGAGGGTTGAAGTTTGTTGCACGAATTTAAACAAATTAAGACGAAAAGATTAGGCTTACATAAAGCTTATTTTGCATAATGTCATGGCTGGCGAAATATTTCGCTGGCCCCGCCATGATGTTTGCCGCATAGGGGGTAGTTCTTAGGGGTTGAAGTTTGTTGCACAAATTTGAACAAATTAATAGTAAAAGATTGAGCCCATATAAAGTTCATTTTGGACATTTTCGGGGCTGGCGAAATATTTCGCTTGCCCCGATATGATGTTCACCTTACAGGGGGTAGTTTTTAAGGGTTGAAGTTTGTTGCACAAATTTTAACAAGTTGAGACGAAAATATTAGGGCCATATAAAGTTGATTTTGGACAATGTCGGGACTGCCTGGCGAAATATTTCGCTGGCCTGTTATGTCGTTTGCTTCACAGGGGGTAGATCTCAGGGGTTGAAGTTGGTTGCACAAATTTGAAAAAATTGAGATTAAAAGATTGAGCCCATATAAAGTTGATTTTGGATAATGTTGGGGCTAGCGAAATATATCGCTGGCCCCGCCATGATTTTTGCCTCACAGGGGTTAGTTTTTAGAGGTTGAAGTTTGTTGAACTTTGAACAAATTAAGACGAAAATAATGCGCCCATATAAAGTTGATTTTGGATAATGTTGGGGCCAGAGAATTATTTCTCTGGCCTCGCCAGTATTTTTTTGATAAATCAGGTACTTCCGGTCTTGCACAAATTCTAATTTTGGTTGAACAAATTTGAACAAATTCTGCACTAAATATTTGGCCAAAAAAAAAATTAAATTTGCGTGGGTGGTGGCGCCAGCGAAATGGTCCTGTAATCTAGTTTTAGTTATAATTTTCAAAAAAAAAATCAAATTCATTTAATTAAACCTTCCTCAATTTAAACATGTCTGATAGAATGTTCTAAGCAATTCTCCAGCTGTGTGTGTGTGGATGTCACGCTTTTTTGTGAACACGATAACTAGAAAACGGTTCCAGATGAATTGTTGAAATTTGGAGGGCTTATTTTCCTCACTAATATCTTGAAACTGACCGAAGAATTTCTAAAATTATTTATTCCATTTTTTTGTAGCACTCAATAATTTTTTAAAAATCGGTTTTTTATAGTAAAACTTTCTTCATTAGCATAATTTAAAGTTGATGCAAGAATATAGAAGATTCCTTGGTTCGAGACGAATCGATTTACCTATAATATGAATACATTTTTTAAAGAGTAGGGAAGTTATGGTAATTTATATATTTTTTAAATCGGTTTTTTATAGTGAAACTTTTTTCGTTAACATAATTCAAAGTTGATGCAAGAACAGAAAAGATGTGTTGATTCGAGTCGAATCGATTTACCTATATTATTAATAAATTTTATTGAAGAGCAAGCAAGCTATGGTAATGCATAGTATTTGAAAATACGGTTTTTTTATAGTAAAACTTTTTTCTTCAACATAATTCAAAGTTGATGCAAGGATATGAAAGATTCCTTGGTTCGAAACGAATCGATTGACCTATAATATTAATAAATTTTATTAAAGAGTCATTGAGAGAAGTTATGGTAATTTATATATTTGAAAATCGATTGATCTATAATATTAATACACTTTATTGGAGATTAAGGAAGTTATGGCTCATTTATAATATTTGAGACATAATTCAAAGTTGACGCATGAATAGAAGAGCATTTTTTATCATAAATTTTTAAATAGAGTAATTCTGACAATTTTTGTAAAGAAAACATAAAGCTTGGAAAGGGATAGGGTGCGACAGAACTTTTTCCTTCCCTTTTCCAGCTCGAAAAATTATCATTTCGAATACAAAATTTGATTCGTCTGATTTGTCTTTGTGTTAAAAAATATTGTTGAAAATTCGTTTTTTTTTGGTGAAAATTTATTTTTAACTGAAAATTGAACTCTTCGGTTATCCCAACTGGTAATCCGTTTAATCCGCTTGTAATCCATTTAATCCAGTTCTAATCTGAAGTAGTTCAGTTTGTAAATTCAACTATTGGGTTAAAAATTAATTTTTGTTATTGAAAATTCGTCCTTTACTGTAGAAAATTTAACTATTTTCTTTAAATTTCATTTCTTTTGTGAAAAAATAGTTTTTTTAACTGAAAATGCAACTATTCCATCTTTGAGGTGAAAATTGATCTCTTCTAGTTGATATTTCAACTATTTGATTAAAAAATCAACAGTTTAGTTGAAAATTCGTTTCTTTTCGGTTGAGGATTCAATTATTTTGTTGAAAATGCATCTCTTCTATTTATAATTTAGCTATTTTGTTGAAAAATTGTTATTCTATCTATCTTTCATAGTTACAAATAAAACTGGTTAAAAAGTCATATATTTGATTGAAAATTAGTAACTTTTGGTAGAAAATGAAGCCTCTCATTCAAAAATTCATTTTTTTAGTTTAAAATCGAACTCTTTAGTTGAAAATTGGATTATTTGATTGGAAATTAATCCGTCTTGTTGACAATTAAACAATTTTTATAAAAAGTATACTCTTTGATTGAAAATCCAACTGTTTTGTTAAAAATTATATTTTTTTGTGAAATATTAACTTTTCAATCGAAAATGTAACTATTTCATTTTTGATTGCAAATTTACCTTTCTGAAATTAAAGTTGAAAATTCAACTCTTCTTGGCAAAAAATTGAACTTTATTGTTGAACATTCGTGTACTGCGATAGAAAATTCAACCATTTTGTTAGAAATTTAAATATTTTGTTACAAATTTATCCTTTATGGTCGAAAATTGAACTGTTTCATTAAAAAGTCGTCCTTTTGGATCGAACATTCATCTTTTATGGTAGAATAGTCATCTTATTTGGTTCAAATAAATAATTGAATTTTAAATTTTGAATTTTAATCTAAAATTTTATTGTTTTATAGAAAAAATGAAAATTAATCAGTGAAAAAGCAGGGAAAAATGTGCCATATGCAGCGTGTTACTTTATATTTATGTTCTTTTTACGCAATCCTTCAATAAGGTTTAGAACTCACAAATTCATATTTCTTCTTACAGAATTAAGTTCACAGAGTAATCCACCGCCACATTACATTCAATACATTGAAGATGGTGGAGAATTTCGACAATCTCCGCGGACACCCGGTCAGCCTTTACCCTCGCCGACCACAGACCGTGAACGGGCAGCCCATAATGCAGCACACCAGCAGTACCTGGCCACTCAGCAGCAGTTAGTCGCTCAGCAGCACTCAAATCCTCAGCTGCACTTAAATCCTCAGCAGCACGTAACCGTTGAGCAGTACTTAGCAGCTCAGAATTACTTGACCCATCAGCCGCAGTTAAACGCTGAACAGCGAGCCCATTTGCAGCTAGCCGCTCAGCGACTAGCACAGCATCGAGCACAGAATCAAGCACGCGATCACGTCCAACAAATTCCGCCTATTCCCGAGGAGCACGAAGAATGGCTGAAGTTGTCACTGAAACAACCAGGAACTGGATAATTCAGTGTAAAACTAATATACAATGTCGATTGTGAACATAAGTCGAATAAAAGTGGTAAAAGCCAAGAAAAATTGCCTCAACAACTTTTCTTACATTTCTACTGACCCCTCCTCACCATTTCGTCCTCCATTATCACCTAACCACCCGCTTAACTTCTCTATCAACACCATTATCTTGCCTAATCATTCAAAAAATGATTAATCAAAGTAGGCGCCATGAGTCTAAAAAAATGGTTTCATAGCCTATTAAGATGTTAATTAAGGTGTTTAAATCTTCCCTCTCCTCTCCCCTTTCACTTCCGCCTTTCTTCTATCCTATCCTCCCCTATACCAATCCTACCTTATCCGATCTCCACCACTTCCCTTCCTCCCTCTCTACTACTCTCCCATACTATTAGGGCAGTCAACGAGGAACTAATATGACCCTAACTTCAAATTAATTCTAAATAAGCTGCATTTTTGTTTGTAACTTTTAGATGGTATGCCCAACCACCAGAAAAATTTCAGTAATTTTGAGCCTTGTGTTTTCTTTATAATAATGCAAAATAGCGGCAAAAATCATATTTTTGAAGTTTCTCTTGATTTTCATGAAAACGGTTACTTTTATCGAAAAATAGTTAGATAGAAAAATTTTCTGCATGTTATTCGGCACAAATAAGCTCCTTTGGACTTTCTTGTATGGTAAACCCTTTATCTGCAAAAGGACGTAAAAGAACGACTTTGGACAAAACTATTCTTGCCTCATTTAATAATCATTTTTGATATAGTAAACCTAAATTATGTCTATAAGAATTTCTCCAGACAAGGGGCACTTCAAAAAATACGTAACACCTTCAATAATTTTCAGCACCCCGAACACTAGGGTGATTGGCACTGTTTCCCGACCCATTCTGGGGCACTCTGCGCGTTCGATTGTTTTGAACCGCATCTACAACTTTTTGGTGGTTTAAAGGTGTCATTATTGTTCCCACGAGCAGCTAGGGAAAGGGTTCGTTCGTCCTTGTAGAGCTCAGCATGCAAGGATATGGCTGCATACTCTGAGACCTCACTCGGTATCCCACAATCGTCGCTTAAGGCACCTCAGCCAGTTGCCATTCAGCTTTCCGCACGGTTGTTACGCCTCTGCTTAGGGCTTAATCCTTTGGGATCATCCCTGGACAATTGTCTGCGACTGCTTATTAATTATTGTAACCATATTCAGCAGAAACCCCTGGTAGAGGGACCCTCCATCCGCAACCTGAGCGTGGGTGTCATTCTGAAAAATTGCACGCACTCCTGGCGAAATCACGGTAATATTTCTGCTATAACCACGCCTCACGACCATGAAATAGGTGGCTACAGTCTGCGATTGACTCAATATGATGATCCGGCAAAAGTCTGATGCACGTGTGGAAGTATCTCAGCATTTTGTTCACACGCAGTCATGCTTTCCAGGCTATTAACCAGTGAAACCTTGGCACCTCCAAGAGCACCGATGATCTGGACGACTGACTTGACAGAATATTCTGAGTATAACCGTCGCTATTCTCTTTGGCTGCGATGTTTTTGTCAGTCATACGACATCGACTGATCCTTCACATTTCTGTGGAAGATCCCGTGTATCTCCTTGTAGAGGAGATGTTCGCAGAAGTTTTTCTCCTGTGCTTTCTTAATCCGGGCCTTCAGGAGTGACTACTCGAGATTGATAAGATTTGATGCATTTTGCTCACCCCAGATATTGCAGTCAAGGCCAAGTGTTTCAGCAGCCTGCTCCGCTGCTTTGTATAAAAACGATCCTTTGCCCAATTCTTCGTGCTCCTTGACCATTTTAAGAAGAGGGTCTCGTCCATTTGAGACTATATGTGCTGTACCCAGAATAATTCTGTTGGGAAGACATTCAAGATTCAGTATTCCGCGACCAACTTGACGGGGTGAGATTTAAAGTCGCTAAACTGAGCTGATCGGAGCTCGTCCTTTGTCCATGGAACAACTCAAAACGAATAGAATTCTATCAGGTCAGCAAGCATGTTCGTTGCAGATACTTTGTTCCTCACCGATAGTTCGAAAGACCAAATTCGTCGGATGAGACATTTGCATCTGCTTTGGAGAGTATCCTCTATAGATTTTACGTCCTGAATGCGGCTACGTGGCACGCCCAGGTATGCATAGCTCTCTTCAGCGCCAATGTATCGTAAAGAGCTTCTGTCGACGAGCTCAGGGTCTTCAGGGGTGCCATTAAGTTTTCCGCGCTTCAAATAAGCCTTGGCACATTTTTCTAACCCAAACTTATAAATTTTTTACGTATATTCAATTTTTATATACTTCGAACTTAAGAATATGAGAGATAAACTACTGTGCTAATCTGTACTCAAATTAACTGAGGAAGTGTCAATATGAATGTTTCTGTTTAAGCCTTGAAAATCTTGGACACCTGGTCTTTTATACGGCATAGCAAGAAAGTACGAGATTTAAGACTTCTTAGACTTCCTTTCGCCATGCACTGATATGGTGGGGGCCCAGGAAGTAGTGGGCCGTCATTATTAGCCGCGAGCAAGTGCAAGAGTTCCAAGTTTTCCAAGATATTTGATACAGGTTCATTAAAGCCTATTTTTCAATGATAATAAATTATGGGAAATTATTGAAACTTTGCAGTTATCTTTCACACATGTGAAGCAAGCGTCTTACGAAGTCCCTACCCTCAGGCACCAAATTAAGTGTACTAGATTTAAGGCTGAAGATGGATGAAAAAAATGTACTAAGGTGATAATTAATTCATCGCCTTTATATGAGGTGTTAGGTAACCTGGAGAAATGCTTATAGACATAATTTAGGTTCACTGTAAAACATAAAATTTATATGTTATATTTCCACTTGTTCAACTCTGATATTAGAGACTTAAAATCTGATATTACAAATTTATTAATTTTTTAATATAGTAAAGTAACGGAAATTTCATATAAAAGAAAATTTCTAAATTAAAAAATAGCGTTTAAAAATTCAATTGTAACAAGTGAATCAATAAACGTAATAATTCAACAAAACCAAATATATACAGGAATGGTTCATTGACAGATCGAGAGTAACATTTCAGTTAAATAATATAAAATATATTTTAAAACATGAATTCAAAAAATATCAAGTAACGATTCGTGACAGGCAGTTAAATGTTGCCAATCAGTTCAAAGCAAGTAAACTATAAATTGACCTTGTAAAAGGTTTAAAAAAATTTCTCTTCAACATTCAAAATTCGAAAGACGATAGTTAAAAATTAAACGGTAACGGTTAAAAATATTACATCACAAATCAAATGACAACTCATATTATAGATTTTTTTTTTGCAACTGTAATCGCTGATTGAGCCGCAGTTGAAGATTTAGCAAGCCTTTTGCCGGTAAATCATAGAATTTCATGATTCGATCGATTATTGTTAACAATTTGAGCCTGGGAGAACAGCTCTTAGTCAGGAGCCCATTGGATATTGTTTATAAGAGTAGAAAAAAAACCTCGCTAAAAGAGGAAAAATTTCTTTCAGCGCTCGCACTTTTTTGAAAAAATACACTCTCTTTTTTTACACTATTAATGCATTAATAAATACCTACTTAGACGTAGCGGCTCGACTCTAATCAACGTAGTTTTTGTCGTACAATTGGGAGATATCCCTTTACACAATTCAACTGCTTTCCGGGAATAAACCAATCATTTGGCTAATTATCCGCGCGGTCTTTCGTCATTCTCGCGCGCTTACTCTTTCGCCTATAACATGCGAGAAATCTGTCGCTATGTCTCTTTAGAATTGATGACTGCCAATTGTAATATTTTACTCCCAGTATGATTCAAAACATATATTTTGCTACAATATCCCCCTTGTTTGGGATTTAATTTATAATTTGATCGTAACCACTCATACATCCACACTATAGTCGCAGAATAAATTATTCATATTTATCAAAGGTTCAGATACCGCGTTGCATATAAATAAAATCATTAATCATGTTTAATCCATCTATATAGAACAATTCTCACTTAAATACTGATCCCCTTTAAAGAAAGTTGATAAGAGTTATTACCAAAGGATTTTGAGGTCCTATATGGACCGCAATATAGATGGAAGAATTTTTCGGTTACTTTGTCAAACTTGCTAGATATTTTAGGTACACGTAATAAGACCAAATCCCCCTCTTTCAAAGAGACTGAGGATCCCCCTCCTTGGTTTTATTTTCTATAATTAAAATGTTTGTTTATTTGTTTTCTTGCCACCTGGATATATTTGCTTCACGAGGCAAATCAAAATCTTCCGGAAATTGGACTAATTGTTGAATTTGATCCCTTGGTTTAACCCCGAAATGTAATTTCAATGTACAAACATATTTATATTGATATCCATTTGAGATGTTAAGCTATGACCGAAACTCACGATTATGATAAAGAATCAATGTAAGGTCCGGCTGATAAAAATTTCCTGCTTATTCAATTAAGCTTGTAATATTGGAACTTGATTTCTATCAGGTTATTGCCCTGGTGGCTTTTGTATTATAAATCGAAAACAAAAATAAAAAAGTTCATGTATTGTATTTTTGCGGAATTGAGTAAAACTTTTACAGTTGACAGTAAAAAGAAAAATGTGGAATCATCTATGAACTCTGCACGCTTTAAGACGTTGACGAAGGTCAATTACGATACAGAAAAAATGAAAGCTCAAGCGGTATACGCATGTAGGATACATCTGTGACTTTGACAACAGCGCCATCTGACAGGCGAAATATTGGGTATTTCGAAGTTATTTGGGCAATGTTTTTAATCGAAAATATTAATCTTCGGTTTAAAATTAATTGTTTACTATAAGATTTTTTGTTAATATTGAATTCAAATTCAAATTTCTTCCCAATAGCTCAAAATAGGTGGCGCTGTCGTAGCTACCCAACAGGTGTAGATAAACGTTTATTTTTCAGCCTGCTGGCCTTGAAAAATTGACTTACTTACACTTATCGCCCTGCCTTCCTCGCTCGCATGTCCCTACTTTTCGCATTACCTCGCCTTGCCTCGCATTGCCAAACTCTGCTTCCGCGGCTAATACCTAATACTTATCTACTGTTTACAATATTTACAGATTAGTTTTATCTACTTCCTCTCCTACTTACAATCTTTCCTTCTCCATTCCTCTTCCTCCTTCCTTCTCTTCTTCTCCATCTTACCCAACACTCCCTTCACCCATGCTACTGCCCTTTTGTCCCCCCTTTCATGCATCAATACCTCCATGCTTATCCCACTCCTTTTCACCTCTACGTACTCGTCCAACCAGTGCTTCACTCTTGCATCCCTCTTCCTACACAGTTCACACATCCTCTTTTCCCTAGAGAGCCAGTACCTATTAAAACCCTCCATACAACCACATCTCATCCTCGCTATAAGCTCCTGGCTTCCTTTGTCTCCTTCCTCACATAAATATTGCGCTTTCGCCCTTGGCATAATCCACACATAGTTCCCGTCGACCCTTGACTCTCTTATTCTCTCTTCCCCTGCTGTCTTCTCTCTCTCACCATGCCGTTTTTCTCAACCAACTCATATACCTTCCTTCCTTGTGTATCCTTCCCACTTCATCCATCTGCAGTCCATTCGTTCTAAAATACCTTTCCCTTTCACCCTCCATCTTCCCACCCCCTCTCCTGTTCTTCTCCCACCAACACTCCCTAACCAGCTTATTTCCCCCCTCTCCCAAAAACTTCTCCTCATATTTACACGTCCGACCCCCCGCTAGAATCCCTACACTCGTTCTCCCCGTCTCCCTCCTGACAATATAATTAGGCGTGTTCCTTGCCAACCCCAGTGTCCACTTTACATACCTCTCCTGTGTCCTATTTACCTCTTCACTTGCCTTCCACTCCCACACCTCTACTCCATACAATAGCACACTCTTCACTAGTGAGTCAAACAATTTCACTCTCCTTCCAAAATCATCTGCCAATAACTTCTTTCCCAACCCCCACACCTGCCTCATCACCACATTTGCCCTCCTCACTCTCTCTTTTATGATTGTACGGTAGGGGCCGGGGTATAGATTTTTAGATTATTCTAGAATTCCCGTGCTGTTTATTTAAATAACACGTTCATTCCGTAACACTGCTGCGACTCAGGTAGCTGATTAATCTCTCTAGAAATCACTCCAGGCGAAAAGCTTCTCAAAGTCATCATGTAAAGCTTTCCACTCGGTCCCATTATTATCCAAAGTATTTCGTTTCAGGCGTTATTAACTTTACTGACACTCTTGATCATGCGTTTCTTATAAAATATTTGTCGCCACACTTTTCTGTTCTGGCATACCTCTTTAGCTTCCTCCAAGTCCATGTATTTTCTGATGCAAGCTCTTGTGTTTCTATAGCTTCTCATATCTTTTTAAATTAGGGTCTCATTCACACATTCTGACCATTCTTCCCTCGGTCTGCCTCTGGGTACTCATGCCAATCGCGTTAATTTTACTCTTAACCTTTTCATGTTTTTTTTTCTGGAACTAGAAGGTAATGATCAGTTTTACATTCGGAACTTCTCATAAACCTCGTATATTTTACTAGCACTTTTAGTCTTTTATCCGCAACAACAAACTCAATTATACTTTGTTTATCTCCTCTGCAAAAAGTGTACATGTGGATCATTGTATGCCTAAACTACGTATTTGTGATAAGCGAACCCTTTCCTAAGCATAAGCTAACAAATCTGTCTCCGTTACCATTTGTTTTTGGATTTCCAAAATTACCTAGCACCCTTTCTATACCCTGAGGCTGGACACCATCCGACCCATTCATATCTCCTAGTAGAATGGTTCTTTCAGCATGATCACAAGTACCTATAGTATCATTTAAAGTGTCCCAGTAGGCGTGTTTTATTTTATTTCTTTCACCATCAACTGGGGCGTAGCTTGCTATGATAGATAATCTTCTGATTCTTACTTTTATTTTAACCCACAACAATCTGGGAGATAAAAATCCATGATCTTGGATATGCTGCCTTGCTCTCTCATTCATAATAATCAGAGCGGCCCCTTGACTACCATGTGATTACCTATATACTTCTGACCATATATCAAGGCCGTTCTTTAACTCGCCATTTTCTATCTTCCTAGTGTAGCATCCCTTTTTCTTTATTTTAGGCACACATAAAATATCTAGCTTTCTTACGCGCAAAGTTTCTTTTAATTATCTTGCCGTAAGATCATTCGCCCCTCCAGCATTCACACGCCCAGTCTCCATTCAGCGCCTGAAAAATTACCTTTACCTTTACCTTATGCATGCGTTCCTTGAACCAAAGCTTCAATGCATTCTAAGCCTACTCTATTGTTTTTATTATTCATTGTGTAAATTGTACACCCCAAAACCACCTTGATGCGAGAAATGTATTTTGTGATTCGAAGTCATGCCCAAATTAATAAGCCAGTCATCCTAAGGTGGAGAGCCTACTTATAACGTCAGTCCCAGCTACTTTCGATGTCTACAATTCGCTTATTATCTTTTAAAAAATTTAGATTTCGCATGTACTACTTTCTGTATAATTCCTGGTCAAATAATTCCTGGTAAAAAAACCACTGTAAAAAGTGGTAAAACGCCCTCTGATTTCACATTATCATTAGTCAGTAATATGCGCAGAAATTCTTCTGAGAGAGCATCAAGTCACATGTGATTAGTATATTTTTGTTTGAAAGCATCAATCTGATATTCCAAGTAGTGTATAAATTGTAATTTTATTTCATGGAAACAAGGTGGCATGCATGGTAGCCCTAGACCAGTCTAGCCCAGTCTAGTTCAGCGGTGGGCATTATTGATTCTAATAGTCGACATATTAACGAATAAAAGTGTAATGCTCCATATTGAACAGATGATGGTTTTCGCAAAAGTAAGCTAGTGAAATCCATGTGAGCGATTCTATTTTTGTTTCGCCCATTTGCTTTATCTGACATGATTAGCAGTAATTGTTCTTCGCTCTACATATTAGCTCTTGGGTATAAGCCCACTTCTATCAAATAAGGATCCTTCAACTGATGCTGAAGAATCGATAGTTGAAATAAATTTTGAAGGTCCTTACTGAACGAGGTCAATCGAGTTTAACTGATCAGTTCCTCCTTAATATTAGTAATATATGCAGATTCGTGAACGATTGAGAATGACCACTACTCTACGTTTCCATATCCAACTTGTTGATTGTATCCAGTTGGAAGTTTCGGGCAGAACGTTATTTTAAATCTTCCTTTCATTTATCTCGTTCCTGGCCGCCAATCTGATAACATTTTACTTTATCGCTGTCCAGTGTTTAGAAAGCCATTCAGTATTACTCGTTGTATTTGAAATTGTGAAAGGTTCATGCAAGTCGTGTATTTCAAATTTTAAATATTGGGTGTGCAAGTCACGCCTGGAACATGATGCATATGCTACTCTAATTTTTACGACTTTCATATTTTCCCTCAAATTACGTAATCTGAATCGGCAAGGGCATTCAACGCTTCCATAGTATAAATCGAATTTTCGATTGAGGTATGATGAAAAAAAATTTGTCTAATGTTTCGTCAAATACAATCTCGATTTTATTGGCCAATTTCGGTGTTTTTCATCATGAAAGCTGGTAGGAACTCTTTGAGTGCAAATATGAACATCGTATAACACAATTATGTTTTTTTTTTATTTTAATCTTCTCCCTTTTGCTTTTTCTCCTCTTTGAGTCGTACATCCTCTTCATTGTTATTTTCGCATGGTAACTTCTATTCCTTCTCAAGTATTATTTTACCTGGCAGTAAATAATAATCAGTAACTATATTTTCGAAGGACCATCGGCTTTTTCTTTACACTTTCTACATAAAGCACGGCTTCTGTTTCTTATGTTTCTTTTTCATTAACCCAGTTTTATAACTTTGAATTTCTTCTTTTTTATTGAACTCCAGAGTAGACAAGTTTTTTCTAATATCGCACTCTTTTTTTCCTTCTACTATTTTGTCACTGATATCAGTATATGCAACACCAATGTAGTGCATGGGAAAACTTTTCTCATCAATTAATTCTTCTTTTGCAGTTTTTTTTTGCACTTCATCCCTGCCCATAAAATTCGCATATTTTTTTGATTCTATATGCGATTTCCTATCGTTTTTGTTATACAGCTCTTGGGCATAGCCTTCCCACTTGTCAGTTATATAGCTCACTATTTGGTGTCGCATTTCTTTGTACTTTTCTCCATATAACCAAATTAAGGGATTCCAACGGAACGGATTCCTAGAGAACTTTAGGGAATTAAGGAAATTTTAAGGGACTACTTGGGATTTCAATGATTTCAAGGGATATAACTAAATTAAGGGATTTCAGCGGATTTTTAAAGAACTTTAGGGAATAAATAGAATAAAGTGAAATTTCAAGGGACTTCCAGCGATTTCAAAGATTTCAAGGGATCTTATGAAATTTCAGGGATTTCAGTGGATTTTAAAAGAAATTATAAGATTTCCAAGGATTTGAACGGATTTCTAGAGAGCATTGCGAAATAAATGGAATAAAATAAAAATTCAAGGGTTTTCTAGGGATCTAACTAGATTTAAGGATTTCTAGCGGATTTCCAAAGAAATTATACAATTTTAAGGGCTTTCAAGAAATTTCTAGAGGTCTTCAGGGAATAAATGAAATTTCACGGGACTTCCAGGGGCTTAAGAGATTTGCAGGGATTTAACCATATTTAAGGGATTTCAGTGGATTTAAAAAGAAATGACAAGATTTTAAGGGATTTCAACGATATTCTAGAAAACCCTGTGGAATAATTGAAAATAAATTAAATTTCAAGGGACGTCTTAGGATTTCAGAGTTTTTGAGGGATCTAACCAGATTTAAGGGATTCCAGCGGAACGGATTCCTAGAGAACTTTAGAAAATAAATGAAATTTGAAGGCGCTTTTTGCGATTTCAAAAATGTGAAGGGATCTAATCAAATTGAGGGATTCCAACGGATTTCTAAAGAACTTTTTTGGAAATAAATAAGATGAAGTAAAATTTAAATAGACTTCCAGGGATTTCAGAGATTTTAGGGGATCTTACCAAATTTCAGGGATTCCAGTGGATTTTGAAAGAAATTATTACAAGAGAACTTCAGGGAATAAATGGAATTTTAAGGAACTTTGTGGGATTTCAAAGGTTTCAAGGGAACTAACCAAATTAAGGAATTCCAACGAATGTCTAAAGAACTTCAGGGAATACATCAAATGAAGTGAAATTTCAAGGGGCATACAGGGATTCAACGAGATTTCAGGGGACCTAATCAGATGTAAAGGGTTCCAGCGAATTTCAGAAGAAATTATGAGATTCAAAGGGATTTCTACGGATTCTAAGGGATGTAAAATGAATCAAGAGTTTTCCACGAATGTTCATAGTACCTCAGCGACAGATTTCAGAGTTTTCTAAAAGGATTTCAACTAATTCCAAAATTTTAGTGTAAATTGAAAGATTTGAGAAGGTTTCACGAGGTTTTTTGGGAGATGTATATTTTGTATCAGATGGCAGTCCATCAATGTAATATTTAAAAATTGCGTGACACTATTTTCCTCCTTTTTCAAAACTCAAGCTACTATTGACATAATTTTGAATTTCTTAAATTAGGTCATTTCAACCTCGATATTCTTCTGATATTTTTCTGTGGCGCTATTTGCTTTTTCTTCAAGGCTGTCCCGTGACTGATATGAGTTTGGCCTTACTGTATTTGCTGTAATAAAGAAATTAAAGCTGTCCTATTTTCTCTTCAGTGTACACATTTCGTAAATCTCGACCTTTTTCTGCTCACTAAGACACTTTTACGAAAAACAATGATCTCACTGTCGAAAAATAGCCTTTCTAAGGTATAAAAGTCAGAGAGTTCGCGATATCTTCTACCAGGAACAGTTATACCTGTGCTTGTCTACGATGCGGATCATTATAGGCACCGCTTTCCTGACCATAGCCGTTTTACTTAATTCGATTGGTAAGTTTAAAATCCAATAATTTTGTGAGAAAGTAGTTTTTGGTTAAAAATTAAGCTACTGTGATAGCAAATTTAACATTTTGGTTAAAAATGTACTTTTTGAGTTGAAAATTCGTATTTTTTGTAGAAAATGTAACTATTTCTCAAATTCAACTAATCGTTTGTAAATTTATGTATTTCGTTGAAAATTTGTCTCTTTGTAGGAAATTGAACTATTTTGAAAATACAATTTCTATGTTGAAAATTCTTCTTTTTTGTAAAAAATTTAAATAATCTGAAAATTCAACTAGTTAGTCAAAAATTCATGTATTTTGTTGAAAATTCATGATTTTTGTAGAAAATGTAACTATTTTGAAAATTCAACTATTTGGAATTGGCCAGATAAGGCCAAGATGGCCAGATAAGGTACAGCACGATGATATGATTATACTACATATTTTTTGAATTTTGGATAATGTTTGCGTGTTACGTACCGAGCTAAAGGCGAGGGTAGGTTGGAAAATGGTAAGGATGACGGAGGCTAGTGAGCTGATCATGTCAGGCTGGTAAGACCTGACCAATTATTTATTTGTGGGTGCGTTTGTCTCTTGTCAGCTCTATGCGAACTGCGTCAAACCAGTGCTCAAAATAAAGAGAGGATAGTTACGATGGTAAACGATTCATTATGAAGATAATGGGTAAGATCGACAGTTACATAAACTTAGACTTACATGTACCTTCTTACTCGTAGAAGGGCAAGAAAGAGTAGTAGTTTGTCGCTTGCATCTCTATAATCGGAGGACAACGGCGCTACCGAATCCACTCTTGAGTTCTTTTCACGGACGTATAACACAGCGGACTTTACCCGGATTAGACTCATACGACGATCGAAACCGAAGGGACTTAGTTCACAACTTGATAATTCGTTACTTAGTTCTCGAAGACTTAAAGTACGCGATTCGTGTATCGAAGTTGTCAGTATGACTGCTGGGAACGTGAGACAATTCACAGGGATGGCTCTGCGGTTTATATAGTTTCGCGGCCCCATGCTAAAGACAGGATTTACAATTTCTGACATGTCACGTTCCTGTAACTTTCTGACATGACACGTTCTTTTAACTTTCTGACATGACACGTTCCTTTACTGGAATCGGGTAACCGATCATATTGATAACTCACAAGGAGTGCCTCAGATGACTAATGCATCCGCTTCGCTAAAAGTCTCGATGCGCGTTTCATCTCTTGCCCTCTTATGCACAGTTATTCTGTATACTGCTTATCCTTATTTTTATGTATGTAGTCAGACACTGTTGTGTACTGCCTTGTCTGACTGTACACAGGTTCTTCCACTGGGTGGGTCATACACTTATGAAATCACGATACATATATTTGTATTGCTAACGTTATTATTTAATTCACACACGCGAGTGTATTCATACTCCATGTTTTTGGATTTGACTTTGTTATTATTGTTGCTTTAACTATTGGGAGTATTAATAAATTCGTATGGTAATAGAAATAAATTATGATTATCTTATAGCGGTCAAGTCTTCAATTACAATCTCAGTAATCGAGCGTGGTTAATTTATCGACATTCTGTGAGCTCTTATCCTTCCATGGTAACACTTTAAGTATCTTGTGGTTTCTATCTTACCGACCGTAGCATAGTTGCCATAGTTAGATCTAAACTTAAAGAGAATCGGTAATGTTCTGGCTTGTAATTGAAGGTGTTAGACTGAAATATGTCGGGTAAAGTAGGCTGCGCCTAGCTAGGCATTACACCCAAATTTTTAAATTTGGGATGTAACATGCGCTTCTTATTACTAGTAGCAAAATGTTCTATCCATCGATTCTTGCGTTTTTCAATGGATTTCTGAAGTTCTTCGACCTGCTTTTTTGGATTGTAAGAAATTTCAATAGCTTCAGCCCCTTCAAGCATTGCTTGAGTTAGGCCAGGATCTTGAAGATTATTCTTAGAGATAGCCTTTATAAGTCTGCTATTCGCCTCATCGAATAACTTATCAAGTCTTTTTTTCTCTTTGTCTTTATCTTTTCTCATTTTTGCTAATTTCTCTTCATCTCTAGCAATATGTTTCCTCTTTCTATCCATTTTCTCCTTTCTTTTATTTTCTGTTACCTTACTTTCTTCTTCACATTTCTTCCTCTCTTCTTCCTCAGCTTCTTTTATTTTCTGATTTTCCAGGTATTCATTATACTTTCTGTATGCCACATAAGCCATGTTCAGCAGTTTTTGGGTGACAAGAATGTTTTGTGGTTTATTATTGTTTATCTTTAATACTCCTTCAACAGTCATGACTGCATTGAGAAATCTTTCTGACATGCTTGCGCGATCGGGTGTAAGCACTCTTCCCGATGTGGAAAACTGACGTTCTGCGTCGACATTCCCATGTGATACGGTAAGTGCTGCTTTGAAGACTTTCGTCGCAGTTGGAAACATGAAGTTGCCTACGGCGTTTTTCTTGTCCAAAAACTGAAGCCAATATTTATCAATTCGCCAGTTCTCTGAAACTTTTTCATCAGAATGCACCCGGAATAATTTCCATTCATCTTGTAGTACGTCAGTACGAACTTCGAGAGGAAAAGCTTTAGCCACTTCCACGATGTCGTTCAAGCTTCGAGCCTATTTTCGCTGTTGCGGCTGAAAGCAACGGAAGCTTTTCAGAAGATTGTATTGCAAAGACGATTTAATCAACAAATGTTCTGCTGCTGTTTTGAAGTAATTCTGGCTCATGTGAAGAAACAGTGCTTTTTCCAATTCAGACCCTTTTGACAGCTCATCTTTGAATTTTTGATCCATAATGACTTCCCTTGCGGGCAGAAGATTTTCCGTGGAAAACGAATTCTTGGGCGTTATTATCTTACAAGCTCTACCGATTAGAGTCTTAACAACAGAGGATAGTTGTTCGTGCAGCATATGTACATGAGAGGTTCTTCTCTTTAAAACTGCTATGTAATCGGCTTGAAAAGCTGAGCACTTGAAACAGTGAATAATACTTCGGCCTTAATAGTAGGTTTCTTCAGAAGCGTTATAATATTCAGGAAACAATTTGTTTGAGCAACTTTCTTGTTCACCCTCGGAATGTGTTTCAAAAAGAAATACACGATTGGTTTCCATTGCTCTTAAGCACGGTTTCTAGAAAGCTCCATCGACAACCAGCGTGAAGAGATGTGTTCTATGAATTGGTGCTTCGGGACTTGAAACTTGACTTGTAATTCTTCAAATATTCCCCATATAGAAGGCAATCCATCGAAAAATCTATGCAAAGCGTGTAAAAAATCAAAGGCATCTTCATCTAGTTCATCTAGACCACGTCGATATCCATTGCGGACAATGTGTAAGTTACAGGTGCCAATGTCTAGCAATACCTGCTTACGATGAACTTTCACAGCGTTATTGACGATTGAAAACACCGTTTTGTTTACATTTGGCCCATCCGAGCCAAGCAGGACCCAATTTGTGTAAGGTAATGAAGCATGTTTCATTACAATGTCGAGTTTTCCAGCAAGGTCTTTTCCAGTGGCAGAGCCAATGAAGAAAGTTTGCAAATTTTGCGACACAATACTATTATGGATATGCGACCAATAAGAAATACCGGTCTGGAGCTCTTTCACCCGTGCAGCATTGGTTG
Organism: Andricus curvator; assembly: GCA_932195095.1. Lineage (NCBI taxonomy): Eukaryota > Metazoa > Arthropoda > Insecta > Hymenoptera > Cynipidae > Andricus > Andricus curvator. The sequence goes on along the minus strand of CAKNYM010048408.1, from coordinate 91,465 downwards.
TCTCGGCGTACCACATTGTAAACAGAGTGTTTTTCATATCCATCTTCTGCACATCTTTGAAGTAAGGACCCAGCGCATCGCTGGTCTTTAAAGAGAAATTCTCTGTAGCGTCTTCTTCAAGCATAATATGATATAATATTATGTATTCATATATATACTATATATATTATGTATACATATTATTAATATAATCACAAGATGCACCACTCTCTTAAAATGAACCAGTGAAATATCACTGGTTGAAACAGCCAGACGTGTGTCACTGACAATCACTGAGAATTCACTGGTTCGTTCAGTGAGAATTCACTGGTTCATTCAGTGGAGTTCCGGCACTGGTATAATCAGTGAGGTTCACTGGTTTCTCAGTACCAGTAGTCATCTTGTCGTACGCCTTGTTATCTGTGAGCTAGTTTATAGGTATGACACATACCCTTCATCACTATTGTGTTGACCGTTGCAAAATTATCTTTTAAAACCCGCACTTTACTCTCACAACAATAAATGAAGGCTGGCCTGCAATATAATGCGATATAATATGCTGCGCCAAATTATGGGAAGAACCGTCGTTATGTCAACGTGTCGCGTCGCTCAGTCACACCCAAGTGGGCTCCCGCTATCAAATGAAAGATATTATATCCCCTGCTAATTGCAGCCAGGCGCTGAATATTTATAAAAACAAACACTAGTACACAATAAGGTTCGTTTTCACTCGATAAATGCGAAGACCTGACCGGCGACGCGCGCGTACCAGACGACTGAAGGTTCATGTCTTGCCCGCGTGGAGCGCTATATCACTCGTCCAATCTATTATTTGGCGTCACTGGTAGAATCAGTAGCGCTGTTTTAGACGAATCACTTACTGGTTCATCTAGTCAAAGTGGGAAAAATCACTGGTTCACCAGTGATAATTCAGAAAACTGATTCAACCAGTGACAATTTCACGACGGTCGAGTTCTGATTGGTGAAATTCGGTATGACGTTTTTGGTCGATGGAACTTGATGGGAGAGTGAACTTATACGCGTTTTCAAATAATATGATCAAGGAATTAATTCATGTCGTCATTTCGGACAAAAAATGTAACCAATAGTAACCTCTTGCTAAAATAAGTAACTTTTTAGTAACTGCGGATCAAAAAATTAACTAAGTTACTAAAAAGAAAACCGTTCCGAGCCCTGATTAATTCATCTTTTTAAAAATTAGACAATTTTGTTAAAAAGTATCTTTTTTGATTGAAAAATCAACTGTTTTGTTAAAAAAAAAATTTTTTTGTAAAATTAATTTTTAAATCAAAAATGTAACTATTTCATTTTTGGTTACAAATCTACCTTTTTTAGTTAAGAATTAAACTGGTTGAAAATTCATGTATTTTATTGAAAATTAGTATTTTTTGGTAGAAAATTAAGCTTCTTGGTTAAAAATTCATGTTTTTAGTTTAAAATCGAACCCTTTACTTGAAAATTGACTTATTTGATTGAAAATTAATCCGTATTCTTGAAAATTAAACAATTTTGTTGAAGAGTATCCTTTATGAGTGAAGAGTCAACTGCTTTGCTGAAAAATTCGTTTGTTTGGTTAGGGATACAACTATTTTATTGAAACTTCATCTCTTTCGTTGAAAATGTAACTATTTTGTTGAAAAATTGGTGTTTTTTAGTTGAAAATTTATGTTTGAACTGAAAATTGAACTATTCAGCTGGACCTTTATTGTTGAACATTCGTCTACCGCGAGAGAAAATTCAACCATTTTCTTAAAAATTTATCCTTTATGGTCGAAAATTGAACTGTTTCATTGAAAACACGTCCTTTTGGATTGCACATTCATCTTTTATGGTAGAAGAGTCATCTTATTTGGGTGAAATAAATAATTCAATTTTAAATTTTGAATTTTAATCTGAAATTGTATTGTTTTATAGGAAAAATGAAAATTGATCAGTGAAAAATCAGGGGAAAGTGTGCCATATGCAGCGTGTTTCTTTATATTTATTTTCTCTTTACGTAATCCTTTAATAAGGTTTGGAACTCACAAATTAATATTTCTTCTTACAGAATTAAGTTCACAGAGCAATCCACCGCCACATTACATTCAATTCATTGAAGATGGTGGAGAATTTCGACAATCTCCGCGGACACCCGGTCAGCCTTTACCCTCGCCGACCACAGACCGTGAACGGGCAGCCCATAATGCAGCACGCCAGCAGTATCTGGCCACTCAGCAGCAGTTAGTCGCTCAGCAGCACTTAAACCCTCAGCTGCACTTAAACCCTCAGCAGCACGTAACCGTTGAGCAGTACTTAGCAGCTCAGAATTACTTGACCCATCAGCCGAAGTTAAACGCTGATCAGCTAGCCCAATTGCAGCTAGCCGCTCTGCATCAAACACCGCATCAATCACGCAATCAGGTTCAACAAAATACGCATATTCCCGAGGACCACGAAGAATGGCTGAAGTTGTCACTGAAACAACCAGGAACTGGCTAATTCAGTGTAAAACTAATATACAATGTCGATTGTGAACATAAGTCGAATAAAAGTGGTTAAAGCCAAGAAAAATTGCCTAAACAACTTTTCTTACATTTCTACTGACCCCTCCCCACCATTTCGTCCTCCATTATCACCTAACCACCCGCTTACCTTCTCTATGAACAACATTATCTTGCCTAATCATTCAAAAATAATTAATCAAAGTAGGCGCCATGAGTCTACAAAAAATGGTTTCGTAGCCTATTAAGATGTTAATTAAGTTTTTTAAATCTCTCCTCTCTCCTATCACTTCCCCCTTCCTTCTATCCTATCATGCTCTATACAAATCCTACCTTCTCCGATCTCCACCACTTCCCTTCCTTCCTATCTACTACTCTCCCATACTATTAGGCCATTTAACGAGGAACAAATATGACCCTAATTTTGAATTAATTCTAAATAAGCTGAATTTTTGATCGTAAGTTTGAGATGTTATGCTAAACCACCAAAAAAATTTCATTAATTTTGAGCCTTGTGTTGTTTTTCATAATAATGCAAAATAGCGGCAAAGATCATATTTTTGAAGTTTCTCTTGATTTTCATGAAAACGGTTAGTTTTATCGAAAAATAGTCAAATAAAAAAATGTTCTGCATGTTATTCGGCACAAATAAGGTCCTTTGGACTTTCTTGTATGGTTAACCCTTTATCTGCAAAAGGAAGTAAAAGAGCGAATTTGAACAAAACTATTCTCGCCTCATTTGATAACCATTTTTGATGCAGTGAACATAAATTATGTCTATAAGCATTTCTCCAGGTTAGGGGCCCTTCAAAAAATACGCAACACCTTCAATCATTTTCAGCACCTCGAACTCTAGGGTGATTGGCACTGTTTCCCGACCCATTGTGGGGTACTCTGCCCGTTCGATTGTTTTGAACCGCATCTACAACTTTTTGGTGATTTGCAGGTGTCATTATTGTTCCCACAAGAAGCTAGGGAAAGGGTTCGTTCGTCCTTGTAGAGCCCAGCATGCAAGGATATGACTGCAAACTCTGAGAGCTCACTCGGTATTCCGGAGTCGTCGTTTAAGACACCTCAGCCAGTTGCCATTCAACTTTCGGCATGGTTGTTACGCCTCTGCTTAGGGCTTAATTCCTTCGGGAACACCCCTGGAAAATTGTCCGTAACTGCTTATTAAATATTGCTTCGAACTGCAAATATACGTAATTATCAATTTTTCCTAGCCTTTCTTTATCTATGAATGGCAATTGTTGCATAATACTTTCTCACCCTTTCCGCCAAACACCACAATATTTGTATTACTCACGATAATCTTAAGGCTTGTTCTACCGTAACAACCTTCTCATCAGCAAGCGCTAAACCATGGATCTTCACTGTCCCGCGATCTACACCTTCTTCGTAGAAGACGGTCATTCTTAGAAACCGGACCGGATAACCTTATAAAATTTGCAATCAGCGAATAATAAGAAAAGTTAACATTTAATTGCGTTGTGAATGTTATTTACATGCAGAATGAACAACAAGGGGCCCAAATGAGATCCATTTGGCATACCCGATGTCGCGTAAAAACCATGCGAATAACGGTCTCTTATGCTTACAGATTGAAATCTGTTACTCAGATATTATAGCTCGTGAGCCAGGAGAGCATGTTCGCGGAGAATCCCAGAGCCTCGAGCTTTGCGACGAGAATAGCATGATCGACCTTATCGACGGCCTTAGAAAAATCGGTGTAGATCGCATCTCAATGATTTTAGGAATTTCACTTAGGATAGTTATTAGTCTGTAATTCATGATGTCATTCCGATTCTCATCTTTGTAGATAGAAATGATCGTACCATCTTCCCAAACTGACGGGAAGTACCCGGTTCGATTATAGCTAGGCAGCATGACTTTATCAGGGAGGGGGTACACCATCAGGGACGGCACCCTTGTTCGCATCGAGGTTCATTAATTTTAGTTGAAGATCATCTGCACCTATATGTACATAGGAAAAATCGATAACGTCATACAAGGAAGATTGCAAGTTAAGCTATGTGGGGTAAGTGTATACTGATTTGCAATAAGTAGTAAATAGGATTGCGATGGATTCATTTGTGTCGGCATGTTCATCTCCCGAAGACATTTAGTTAGGTATATCTTTATTGTCTTTAATAGAATTGACAGAGACCTAAAAACGTTTCGGAAATGAAAATTGCAGGCGGTCTTCGAAATTGAAGGTAGTCGCTTAAAATGCAAGTGCGTTTATACAATGTGTAAGAAGACTTTGTTTGTAAAATTAAATTAATTAAGTCTCAACTAAACCAGGGGAAAAGCTAGAAGTTTTTAAGTTTTTGATAGGTACAAAATAGTCGAAGGCTGAATACAGATGAGAATAGAAAATGTCAATAGCCTCATTTACCGTTGCAGTTGTAAATCAGTTTTACCAGTCAATTTCCTCTAAGTAAGAGCAGGTCGAGAAAAAATTTGCGTTTTTGAAATCAGTTCTAGTATCATGATTTATATTAGTTTCGGTTTTGAGTGAACCGCTCTTAATCACTAGGTCGACTAATAGGGGAGGATGATAATCATCTACAGGTTATAGGATTCAACAGCTACACGGCATTTGTCTGGGTTATAATTAGTCAAAATAAGATGCAACAAGGAACCATGAGTTTTGTAATTGTTGTTAATTTTTGTCAGGTTTAAACAACCTAAAGAGTCAGTGACAACGTTCACGAACTCAGATTGTAATCTAGATAACCCAGCCTTCGCTAAGCATCTAAGACCCCTGTCAAGATCTCTGTTCTAATCCGCGTAGGGTATATTAAAATCGCTAAAATCCAAAATGGAAGATGGTTTGATGGAATATGAGACGGCAGTTGCATGCTCAAAGTTCACCTCGCCGAGGAAAGCGCGCGACTCGAACGTATATCGACTTTCGTGTGCCTGGAGTGAATACGAATATATCAGTTAAGAACTGATGGGAAATAAATCTGTGAAATGGAGGGTGATTCTAAAGGTATGTAGAAAATTTACTCATGCTTAAAAGCAACAATTCCATGTTCTAAGTTAACGCGAATGCTCCGTGAATGTGATTGCTTCGAATTATATTATTTACATACGATACATCAAAACATTGAAGGAAATTAATTGTGATCTGGCGAGATCCAGCGGAGCCTTCAATTGTTTCATGTGTGAAAAAGTGTAAGGAATCAAATCACGTGATCGGAGCTTCCACTTCTTTCTCCCTTTTTTTGCAAGGAGACATCAAGTGAAGTCACTCGCGCGCTGACTAGGCCAGATCACAGGCCTGCGTTTGGGCCTGGTCTGCGAGTGTAACAATGCTATAGGAACTTTTGATTTCTTTTGACTCTCCAAATTGATTTTTGCGATCAGCGACCTCAAGAACCCCTCGTTACTGATTTTAGCGAAAAACACTAACTTTTCAATGAAAAAGTCCGCCATTTCGAATCCACCATCTTTAATTTGGATTTTTGAAGTTCATTTTCGTAATTAGCGTCCCCAAAAACCCGTGAGTATGAAATTTAAGAAAAAAATATCGACTTCCTGGGTTTTGTCCAGACATTTTGAATTCTGGCCCACTGTGCGCTAGTACTTAATCTAACACAATTTACAGAGGAGATACTCACACTACTTTCGGAACGCAGCCTGTGCTATGATTCGTTTGCAGGCTGGATCGAGACGGACATTGAATTTATGCGTTGAACCATTTTCCTCACAACTGGCTTCCCGTCGCCAAGAATCAGCTTGAGACCCTCCTCCCCGACCTGGCGTCGAGTATCCAATGTGATTTCTTGTTCGTACATTTTCTGAAGCTGAGTTTTGGTTTTGTCGAATGCGAGCCAGAGTTTGTTCAGTTTCGCACCATTCGTGGATTTTGTATGCTCCAGGAATGCATGGAGCAACGCGTTCGCTGAATCTTCCGTATCGCAAACTATCTTGACAGGCCGAGGCTTTACTTGCTGCTGACAAAATACACAAGTTCTGAATGTTTTCTTGATTTTCAAGTTGACTGGTACAACGCCCGGAAAAAGATCTTCGATAAGAGACGAGAAAGTCATTTTAAGAACAGTGTCGTTAAAACTGGGGTTCGCGTGCTCAGAGAGACCAAAAAGTATTAAATTCTCTTTCTTAGAATTCCTCTGCACTATTTCTAGCATGCATTTCCAAAGAACCGCTTCCTCGCCTACTGGTTGCAGCTTAGAGTTTTGAGATTCGAGTTCATTAATCCTACCTTCTGCAGTCTCAACTTTCTTTGACAGGTCCTTAACTGCTTTCTCTGTGGTTTCAACTCTGAAAAGAGCATTGCCAGTCCTGGAGGATAGGCTGTCGTTTATGAACGAAAGACCAGCTACAGATGTAGAGTCCTTCTTTAGTTGGGGTCTGAAACCGGTGAATGCATTGTTTATTATGTGCTCTACGTCCTAGACGGTGATGGAATTCATCTGGTTCAATTGGGACAGGTGAACGTCGACGTGGAGCACAGCACTTAGGAGCTGCACCCGCGACAGATCACTGCAGCATGTAGTGCTTTGCCCTCAGTGACCTTTGATTCTTTTAGCCCTTTAGATGGCATGATAATAAGAACGTAACAGTAATACTACGTGCCATTTTGAGGTTAAGTCAGCTTTAGAAACTCACAAATTATGAAGCGATACAGTTATCAAGGATCCAGTTATAATTGTGTTTCGGTAAAGACCTGGGGCCCGTACTCTATCGCAACTATTCATGCTTGTGGATTAAAATCCATTTAGTTTTCAACCGAAGAATAACTAGAAGCACACGTGACCCATCTTGACTAGATGGCGGCTATTATGATGATAAGATGATATGGTATTATGTTACAATTCTCGAAGAATTACAGTTCTATAAAAAAACCCTCCCATTCAACAGTATTAGTGGAAAAGATCCAGCACAACGAGACAAATCGATGAATTTTTTTATATTTACAATTCACTCTATGCAAGTTTTTTTTCTTTTTGAAGTTTATTAAGTTTTATTCACATATCAGTATTTTCCAATACATTTTGCCCATGGTAGTTAGTGAGCTAATATCTCTGTATTATTGCAGCTACCTTTATCACCTTTTCCCTTGTATATTGGAACCATAATCGACTTTTTCCAGTCAATTTAAACTTCATCAATCTGGTCACATATATTCATTAACTCACTCAGCCCTTCAGGTTTATACTTGCCACCCTTCTTAAGAATTTCAGCGAAAATTTGATCCAGAACAGCAGCCTTAGCATTCTTTAAGTTCTCAATTATAGCCCTAATTTTAGAGGTACAGATTCATTCGACGGGGTTTTCCTACGTATCGTCTTCTTATATAATTTTTCTTTGAATTCTAAAATAATTCATTGTAGAAGTCATTAAGAACGTTTTTCGCTCCGCCCGAATCACATACTGTAGTGCCATTTTCAGTGAAGGTGAGTTACCGTGTATACCATTAAGCCATTTCCCTTTCAGGGTAGGCGTGACACTACCCGATTCGGGTAGTGTTTCTAGGTGGATAGTTTCTTGTAGTAAATAACTAAAAGTGTGGGCTCACCACACCCACGATGTGCCAACAGCACTCAGTATTCTCGAATGGTTACCCATCCAAGTACTAACCGCGTCCAACGCTGCTTTACTTCAGTGATCTGACGAGAACTGGTTATTTCAGCGTGGTATGGCCGTTGGCAAGTGTAAGTGCGCCTTAGTGAAGGAGCACTAGTCAGTTGGTGCGAATCCGTCATCCATCTACAGTTTGGTTGGTACTTATAGCAACAAATGTAAGGATAATAAAAGTGGGAAGATGGTCGTGGGGGTTAAGGCGTAGGCTTTGGACCCACTTCGTCGGCTTGTGTGTTCGATTCCCGCCTCGCACTCTGGAAGAGCCTCGGCGGCCCATGCGGTGAACACTAGCCTAGCAAGGGAGCTGTTCATCTGCGGAGAGTCTTGGGACCGGTACCTCTAGAGAAAAAGGTTCCTTAGTACTTAAAGCTGTTGCTCTTGGTGATTCGGAACCCACCTTGAACTGTAAGTCCCCCTCCCACCACCAAGAAAGTGTCTGGGGGTGTGTAAAGGAATAGGGAAGAGATACAAGAAAAATGTAAACCCTTAGGGGACACATTAGAAGCTTCCATTCCATGTAAGGATAATAAGAATGACTATATGCTGAAGTTCCCTAAATCCTCTTGGAAACATATATAACACACACCATTTCACCGTTGCTATTTCTAATTCCGACTAACACTGGACTACCACTTTCGGTCTTCGTGCTCTTGACCAATGTCCAATATAATTTCTTATTTCCTTTCGCATCGATTTTGAACTTTCTTTCTTTAACTAGTATTTTTACTTTTCTGTTATTTTCCTTATAATCATTTTCTAGCCTAATTGTCTCGTAATTGTCAAGACCTGTAATATACAACTTTGTTAGATACGCTAGCCCTTTTTTCGTTAACGGCTGCGCGGATTTCATCATTACATCAAGCAACCCCAATCATTCTTCCTATAATCGCAGTTCCACACATTTCAGTTGCACTCCTGACTATGATGTCCGGAGACATTGTCCATGCACCCTCATATCTTTATTGCATATTGGCCTCTCCAAAAATTTTATATCTAGGCGTTCGTTTATCTTGTCCTGAAATTGTATTCGCACGTCCAGTTTCTGCAAATTCTTTAGCTTGATTCATGTTTCCTTCGTTTTCTTATTTCTCTCTCTCATCCATTCTCAACCGAGGTTTATTTTTTAAAGAAAGAGGTAATGATCACTTCCACATTCAGAACCTCTCATGCCCCTTGTATCTCTTACTAGCACTCTCAATCTATCATTCGCAACATTAATTTCAATCATACTGTGGTTTTCACCTCTGCACCAAGTGTATAAGTAGACAGCTTATACCCGAACCAAGTATTTAAATTAAACAAGCAATTTTCTAAGCATAAGCTAACAAATCTGTTCCAGTTATCATTTGTTTTCGGATCTCCTAAATGACCTAGTACCCTGTCCGTACCTTCGCGTTGTACTTCAACCCATCCGTTCCAACCCACACCAAGCAGGGAGATACAAATCCATACTTGTTGTCATGCTGTCTTGCTCTCTCTTTTATGATCAGACGGAAGCCTTGACTGCATTGTGATTTAATATCTACTCCTGACCGTAATTCGAGTCCGTTCTTTAACGCCCCATTTTTTATCGGTCTAATGTCGCATCCCTTTTCCTTTGTTTCAGGTACAAATTTAATATCTAGCTTTCTCAAGCTCATGGTTTCTCATAATTCTCTTTCATTAAGATCAATTACCTCTCGAGCATTCCAAACACCCAGTCTCCATTCAGCGCCTGAAACTTCACGTATACCTTTACTCTATTGTTTTTATCATTAATTGTGTAAATTACAGACCCAACTACCAGATTAATGCGAGAAATTCATTTTGAGAGTCAAAATGATGTCCAAAATAATTAGCCAACTCATCGTAAAGTCCAGTTATAACACGTCTATCCCACCTGAATTCGTTAATTTGAAGGGAAGTATAGGGACAAAACTAGAACTGAAAGAGTCATGGCTGTTTCCGATTGCATATTGAGGAGGGCACCAGCCTTCTAAATTTTCACAATAAATGAGAAAATCTGTACATTTCCTCAAGTTCCAGAATATTTCCTACAGTTTCATAAATTTTCAGAAGTTCCCATTAATTTAATGAATTGTTATGAGTTCCCACGTATTTCATAAAGTTTCATAAATTAATGTTATACATTTTCATAAATTTTATAAGCTTTACTAAATTTCAGTAAATTTCCATAAATTCCCAATAATTTCATATATTCCCGTAAGTTTCATACATTTTTATGAACTTCTTAAGTTTCAATAAATTTCCATATATTCTCATACATTTCGTAAATTCTAATGAAACATAAATTTCACAGATTTTCATAAGTTTCATAAATTTCCGGGGAATTTAAAAATTCAAGTAATAGAAGTAAATAAAAAAGTATATGCGGAATTAGAAACGAAAATGAAAAAGTTGTGCGCTTGGCTCATATCGCCCCATGCCTGGGGCGGGATGAGCCAGGCACTGGGGCGGGATGAGCCACTCAATTAAATGACTTATTATATATTATTTATAAGTAAGAGTACTGTTAAGTTAGAGTATTACGAAACAAAAACATATGTTACAAATATTTTTCAAAAATTTTACGAAACATTTAAAGTATTTAACGTTAAAATGATGCAATCCTTAATCCTAACCTCTACCGTAACTAACTCTACAAACAGTGAATAGAAAAACGATTTATATCTGCATATCTTTTAATAATTGTATTACAGAAATTAATATAACCATTTTTCGACTTACCCGTGTACATTGTCTCAGTAAAAGTTAAATTCTACAGTAAGAAAACTCCCAAATACTAGACTGGTCTACTACATGTCGCTGATTTTCATATTCACTGAGGTTTTAAGCCGTTTTTAAAAATATTTTTGCCGTATTTTTCAACCACAAACATCTTTTTCATTTTTATAGGATTTTACGAGTTTTCAAACAATGTTACTTAAGAAATATACCAGAAAAACAGTGCTCTCTTCTGGTTGCCAGCAACATATATTATTGTCTGATACAGACCTATAACAGTGCAGCTGTCAAACTTTTTCTGCGCATTTTTTTCGACAGGAGTAGTTTTTTATACATTTGCACCATAATTAACACACTGCACAATCTGATACAATGAAAGATTGTATCTTAACCTACTGACTGCTACACAAGAGGTTAGGTTAATGCACAGGAAGAGGTGGCTCATTCCGCCCCAGAACAGTGGCTCATTCCGCCCCATATGACACTTGCAAGTAAAATCAAAATTTCACCTATTTCTGTTTTACAATTATATAAAAATCTGTTGAAAACTTAAGGTTTAATAAATAAGCTATCTAAATAACCACTGGAAAAACATCTAATATGTGATTTTGTGTGATTCTTGGACTTTCTAAACAAATGCAAAATAGCAGAATACAAGTCTTGAAATTTTTACTTTAGTTTTTTCAAAATGTATTCAACATTAGGCCAAAAATTTTTAAAAAGAAGTTTGATAACGTTCTTCCTAATATTAGTACAAAGAACAGTTACAAAAGAAATCATGGCCTGCGAGAAAATTGAGTGGCTCATCTTACCCCCTATGCTCATCTCGCCCCACCCTACCCTACATCATTTTTGTTAAAAATTAATGTTTTTTTAATTGAAAATTCGTCCTTTTCGGTTGAAAATTCATGTTTTCGTATAAAAGTTCAATTATTTGGTTAACAAATTCAAGAATGTTGCGAAAAAGCTATTTTTTGTTTAAAATTCAAATGCTTGGCTGACACTTAACTTTTGTTGCTGAAAATTCATTTATTTTGCTTAAAATTCGTTTTTTTGTAGACCACTTTTCGTCTTGGCTTAAGATTCTTCTCTTTACTTGAAAATTTAACTATCTTCCTAAAATTATCTTTTTGGCGTGAAAAATTAGTGTTTTAAATCTAAAATGTAACTATTCCATTTTTGGTTGAAAATTTATCTTTTATGGTTGAAAATTCAACTAATTTCTTTAGAATTCATGAATTCTGTTGAAAATTTGCTTTTATCTGTAAGAAAATAATCTTGTTGGTTGAAAATTCATGTTTTTGGTTGAAAATTGAACTATTTGGATGAAAATCAATCTACTTTGTTAAAAATTAAACAATTTTATTCAAGCGTTTCCTTTCTTCTGAAAAGTCCACTGTTTTGTTAAAAATTCGTCTTTGTAAATAAGGATTGCACTATTGCGTGAAAAACCCATTCCTTCAGTTGAAAATTAAACTATTTTGTGGAATATTCGTTTTTTTGTTGTTGAAAATTTGTGTATTTTGTTAGAAATTCGCCTTTTTGGACAAAAATTAATCTTTTCAGTTTAAAATTAATCAGGATAAATATATTATTGTTTAAATTCTCTAAATTCCAAAGTTTTGACCTCTTTGCGACACTGTAGGACCTGTTTCATTTTGAAAAGCCATTAGAGATTTTAATTTGTTTCAAAACTTAGTAACCTTTCAAAACCAAAGATTTTCGATTTGGAAAACTTTTGTGTTTGCGGCCAAACAGATTAGTGAAAATATAATATTTTTTCTCCAAGCAGAACCTCTTAAGAAATAACTCGGTATCGTTTAAAGTAAAAGTAGTAATTTTTTGAGATGTGAAAATTGGACTTTAGTAAAAATGGTCAATGAGAGAATAAAAATAGGTTTTAATCTTTTTTTTTAACGAAATGGAGATTTTAATATCAATATATAATTAAAGTTATTCTAAGCAAGTGAATTTTGTCTAAATATTCATGTATTTTAAAAATATTAAATATTTCAAATAGAGGTATGTGTCATTAGCAGTATTTGATCTTCTTCTCAGACGAAAACTAATCTTCACGTGATTTGATAACATTTTTTTATCTACAAGTTTCTGTCATAAAAATCTTTCAAGTTAAATAATTCATTACGGCGCAGTTTCACCTTATGTGGTGATAAATATTTTATTATTATTGTAGAAGATTTAATCATCTTATTCTGAGGCCAAAAATTGTCAATAGATGCTTCTTAATTTAAAAAAATTCTTGGAGCATCTTCAAAATCGCGAAAAAATTAATGAATTGATTAACTCATGATTATTACTAAATACATATCTAATTACCAGAATAGAAAATGTTTGAAAAATGAAAATTTCCGGTTACTTCGGTTAAAATAGTATGCCTCTTTTCAGGTGGAAAATTGGAAATTTTCGGCAATTTAAAATTTGCTAATTCCGGGACTTTGCATATTCTTGTTTCAAAGTTTGAGAAATTTGAATTTTTGTAATTTTTCTTGTTTCATGAACTTCCACTTTCGAAAGGTTCCATCTTCGATAATAATTACTTTCGGTAGTTTTATTTTTTTCGGTAATTTGAAATTTCGGAAAATATCTAGTTCAATAGTTACAATTTCGGTATTTTTGAACATTTGTAATTCTTATTTTTTGCAAAAATTATGTGTGCCAACGAGTGTCATACTTTTCCCAAAGATTGTTGCAAAACTTATACCTACCACTAATAAAAATCAACTCTACAGTTGACCTGTTCAAGGTGGTAAAAGGGCCTGTTGTTGAGAACCGCAAGAGCCCTCACCTAGGACTCAGGAATTTGCACAACTAGGAGTTGCTTGGCATCTCGCGCTGTGTATTTCTCCTGAGGCTGGACGTGCCTGATGATTCGCCAGGAGATTTTCCTTAGTGAGTGGTTGAATCCCTCCAACCGCTGAAGGGCCACAGAAGAGTCTTCCAGCTTACCTGGGAACTATGCCTCATTGGCCGCTTCCGTTTCCATAGCCTCATTCAGTGGGAGAGACAGATTGGGAGGAAAGGGTTATGTTACACCCGTTCGAGTCCAACCCCTCTCCCACAGCCGACACTTTCCATCATCCTTCTCCCAGCTAGGGAAATAAAAGGTCCGTCCCTGCAGAGCCCCGCATGCAGGGGTGAGACGAATTACTCGGGGATGTCGTCCAGTGTCCCCGAGCGGCCGTTAGGACACCTTCGTACCCCTAGGTGAAAGTTCACTAGAAATCTTTTCATCTCTTTCGAAATTCTAAAAAATTCATCAAAATTACGCTAGGTTTGTTTATATTATTTGAAATCCCCTAGAATCCCTTAAAATCCCTTGAAATCTTCGGAAAAAGTAAAAATCAATATGAAAAGATTATAAATCGTTTGAAAACCCTTAAATATTATTTAAATTAAACCTCTTCAATAAAGTTATCTAAAAAAATTGTTTAATTCCCTATACATTTTGGAAATCCCTTGAATTCCTTGGCTATTTAATAAAATCCTTGAATCTTATGAAATTCATTGAAATACCTTGAAATCCTTTATAATGAATTTTTTTAGTTTTTTTTTTTTTGAAACATTAAATTCCTGCGATATCTCTTAAAATGTTTGAAAAAAATTGCGAAATTCGTGGAAATATTTGTAATCCCTTGAAATCCGATGAAATCTTTAAAAATTAGTTTAAATATTCATAAACCCCATAAAATCCGTTTGAAAGCTTAAAACCAGTGGAAGTGCCTTGAAATTTCTTTAAATCCTTTAGAATCCTTTCAAACCTCCTGATAGTTTTAAAAATCTATAAATTACCGTGAAATTTGTGTAAAATCTGACGAAGTCGCTTGAAATACATGGAAAATAACTGGAATTTAAATTATATTATTAAAAACCCGTTAAAATCCCCATAAATCTTTGAATTCCTTTAATCATTTGAAATTTTTTGAAATACATAAAAATCCCTTGAAGTGTTTGAAATTGCTCAAAATCCCTTCAAATTTAATTGATTTGATTTATTTTTCCAAGTTCACTATAAATATCTTGAAAACTTAAAAAATCCTATGAAAGTCTTTGATATCCTTTGCAATTTTTACAATATATTGTAATCCTTTGGAATTCCTTAAAAATCCGGAAATTGTTATAGGCCAGTCAGGCCCATATTTAGAACCATTAAGAAGCGATGAGTCACGGTAAATTCCCCGCTTGAATTTGTAAGCACAAACCCAAGCTGGAAATCCTTCCGTCCTAATTGCTTCTTAATAGTATCATTCAACGAGCTTGCTTTCCCTTCTATGACTCATTTAGGGCCCATTTAATTCCCTTCGCGAACGTTTTGGCACGTAGGCCATTGTCAGGCGGCTAGACATGACGCGCCGCCGGACAGATGTGCCGTCGGAAAAATTCCCCGGCGTGAAACGACGCCGTGAAAACTTGCTTCAAGTCACGTACGCCGAGTCCCAAACTTTCTCCCATTTTCTCTCTCTCTCTACACGCGTCGTTCTCTCGCAGGTTAAAAATTAAGAAGATAAAATTATCTGCAGAAAATATGAAGAAATTAACTTATTAACAAAATTTAAAATTACAATGATGAACAAAAATTAAATTAATAGCATTAAATTAAGAATTTATCTGATTCGTTAACAAACTGAAATAACTTGTTTTTCTTTCCTACTTCTTCCTGGTTTTTACTAAGAGAACCGATAATTTATTTTCAAGACAATATTTTTCTTCTGAATTAAAACGTTTCTCTTTCATGATTTTACCTAGGAACTATAGAATAATAATAATATTATTTTAATAGAATTTATCGGACTCATTAACTAACTAAGATAATTTATTTTTTTTTCTCCTTCATACTTCTTCCCAGTTTTCT
Source organism: Andricus curvator (assembly GCA_932195095.1). Taxonomy (NCBI): domain Eukaryota; kingdom Metazoa; phylum Arthropoda; class Insecta; order Hymenoptera; family Cynipidae; genus Andricus; species Andricus curvator. Next base: position 75,775 of record CAKNYM010048408.1, on the reverse strand, counting down.
TCTCTTAGCAAATAATTTATTTTTGTTAAAACGTTTTTCCCTTCGTAAATTTTACCTAGAGAATAGGTAATTTATTTAAAATCAAAGCGGCCTGACCAATTTCGGAAAGTTTTATTATTCCCGGGATTTAGTTTTAGTTGAAGGTAAATTAATACTTATTTTAATTCTATTTATAAGTTATATCTCGTTCTCGGGTCTTTCAGAATAATGTAAATATTTAGTTAATGTGTCAAATTAATTCCTGGAAGGCTCGCAGAATATTAATGTATGCGATATTTTTAATTGACTAGTTTTAAATTATAATTACAGAAATTAAATAGGGAATAATTATATTTTTATAAATTAGTCAGCTTTAAAATTAATATTTTTAATTTATATTTAAAACTTTTCAATTGTACGATAAATAATTTTAAAGAACGAGAAGACGCTCGAGATCGAAGGAAGGCAGCACGGAGTACGGTGTCCCCACCGCTCCGTTGCGACTCCGTTGCGGGAGTCTGGGCCAATCAGGGGCCGGCAGCCGCTGCCTTCCTCGGTCGGGGCGTTCCTATTCTCGTAAATAAATACCGCCGCTCTGAGTAGAAT
>CAKNYM010048408.1:50155-60190 GCA_932195095.1 Andricus curvator | reverse complement strand
GTTTTGGACACAACCAAGGATGGTCAGTACCTTAATCCATTTAGCCGGCGTCTCCCTACCTTCCCGAAGGAATAAGGGTACACACCGTTGCCCATCAAGCACCACTAGAAACACTAGAAACACTAGGAAACACCGCCAGGGCACTGGCCTCTGTGAGCCCTTTCCTTGGCAGTGGTTTCGCTTGATGCTAGACACTGGACAGTCGAATCGGAGAAAATCGTAGAAAATAGAGAAGAACTGAACTGAACTATATCTGACCCACGCTAGTCCTTTGGCTTTTTATAGGGCCGAACTCAACGTCTCTACATTCTGGGACGTCGCGTCGGTATATATGCATACGTCACGAGTATATATATAGATATACTATACAGTTTACAAAATTGCAGTATATCTATAGCTATGTCCTTCAGCTTCGACGTGCTTCTATCCTCTATAGCCTATGGCTACACAGTATACGCTACATGTTCGGTTTTGGTTTCGATTCCTTTGGAATAGAACTGAAAGGCCTGTGACAAAGCCACCGAACGCGTCCTTGGATCGCGGATAGAGGGTCCCTGTACAAAGGGTTTCTGCTGAATATGGTTACAATAATTAATAAGCAATCGCGGACAATTGTCCAGGGATGGTCCCGAAGGAATAACCTCTGAACGGAGGCGTAACAACCGTACCGAAAGCTGAATGGCACCTGGTTGAGGTGTCTTAAACGGTGACTCTGGGATACAGGGCGACCTTTCAGAGTATGCAGCGTTATTCTTGCACGCGTTGCTCTACAAGGAGGGACGAACTCTTTCCCTAGCTGCTCGTGGGAACAACAATGACACCACCAAAGCACCAAAAAGTTGTGGATGCGGTTCAAAACGGTCGAACGCGCAGAGCACCCGACAATGGGGTCAGAAAACAATGCCGATCATCCTAGAGTTCGGGATGCTGAAAATAATTTAGATGCAAACAAGACGACGAACAGGCGAAAGGCCCACATTGAGTGGACGGATCAACTCAAGGATGACAGAGCTTCAGCACGTTTCGATTCAATCATTGCGAAATAAACGTGCCCACCTCTGGAAAAATGGATATGTACGCGGAGCGCTTCCCCAACCGATGCTTGATCAAGTTCCAGGGAGCTGATTTTTATTTATAAACATATATTGTTTATAAGGCTTTGAATAAATAATGGCTCCCCGTACGTTACGAGAGTGAGAAGTTGTATTTTCTGCCAAAGATTTACAAGAAAATTTCAAAAAAATTTATTTTCTCAATCAGGAACGAGGGGAATAAGTATCAACTTGAGTGCTTAAAGAAGTATATTTCAATTTTGAAGCATTATTACTCTTTGAATTAAAATTGGTAAAATTTAATTAATTACTAGTAAATGTTTTCAGATTCGATTAGCAAAAAGTGAGCCACGTAAGATTAGTAGAAAATTTCTTATTTAAGTAGTCGAGATATTTCCTAATTCAATAGTGAAAAACTAATTGTTTGGTGAAAAGAAAATTATTTAGAACTCATATTCAAAAATATCATTTTGAGAAATAGTTAACGTGATCTTGTCTGTTTCCATTTTTGAAAAATTTTTGAAATCCCTTGAATTCCTTGGCTATCTAATAAAATCCTTGAACCTTATGCAATTCCTTCGAATACCTTAAAATCCTTTAAAATCTTTGGAATCGCGATGAATCCCGTGAAATTTCCTCTCATTTAATTCATATTTCAAAGTTTACCCATAAATGGAAATGTTTTTAATCCCTTGAAAACCGATAAAATCTTTAAGAATTAGACTAAATATTCATAAACCCCATATAAACGTTAAAATCCCAATAAATTTTTGAAATCCTTTAATCCTGTGAAATTTCTCGGAATACCTAAAAATCCTTTGAAATGTTTGAAATTGCTAAAAAAAACCTTCAAATTTGAATTATTTGATTTATGTTTCCAAGTTCACTAGAAATATCTTGAAACCTCTAAAACCCCTATTAAAGTCTTTGATATCCCTTGCAATTTTTGAAATATTTTGTAATCCTTTATAATTCCTTCAAAATACGAAAATGTTCGAAATTTTTTCAAATCAATTTTTTTCAAATAAAAATTATTTTCAATAACAATGACGATGATTTTTCAACAAAATGCATAAATTTTCAATCCAAATAGTTTCATTTTTAATTAAAGCAGATCAGGTTACTATCAAAAATTAAATAAATAAATTTAAACCTTCAAAAATCCTATAAAAGTCTTTGATATCCCTTGCAATTTTTGAAAAATTATGTAATCCTTTGTAATTTCTTAAAAATCCGAAAATGTTTGCAATCTTTTCAAAAGCCTTATATTGATTTTCTATAATGTTTTTTCTAGAAATGCAAAATTAATATATAAGAAATTCATAATAGGAATATCATTAGAGACCTCATGCAAACGATACTTTGAGGTCTCCCCAAATCAAAATTAGTAAACTTTAAATAATTACTAGTAAAATTTTCCAAATTTGATTAGCCGAAAATGAGCCACTAAAGATTAGTAGAAAACTAATAATTCGATTAGTTGATATATTTGCTAACTCAGTAGTGAAAAACAACTTGTTGCTTCATACAAAAAATAAATGTACCTAGTACATGTATATAATAATTTTTAAAATTCTAAAAATGGAAAACGTAAAAAATAGAAAAGTTTAATAAAGTCAAGCTATAACGTTACATTCTTAACTCTATTAATAATAAGAAGGTCACACTGGAATCATAAGCGTCATGTAGGCAGCCTCAATTTGAAAACATCGCCTTCTGATTGTTTGAACAAAGTTAAGAAAGATAAGAATTTTTCACAATCTTCGAATTACAACGTTTCCGTAGAATTTTGTTTTCAATTTTCAAAACTTTTTTCGGTTGTACATATTTTTTTAATTTCCCCTAGAAAATTGCGATAATTTAGCAAAATATACAAAAATAATTTGCCTTCAATAAGGATGCACTCGAGTATCTAAAGAAGTTTAGTTTTATTTAATAGATTTTTTCTTACGCAAAACGTTTTCTGACATGAATTTTCTAACAAATAGTTGAATTTTCAACTATTTTCAAGAAAAAATAAACTTGTTAAATTTTCAGATAAGCAAATTAATTTTAAAAAAAACGAATTTTCAACAAAATAGTTCAATTATCAACCATACGTAAATCTTACTAACAAAATTACTTTTTGATAAAGTAGTTTAACTTTTAACCACGTACTTGATTTTTTAACCAAAAACTCCTTATTTGCAATAATGACAGGGACGAATTTTCAAGAAAATGCATACATTTTCAATCCGAATAGTTTAATTTTCAACTAAAAATGATCAACTTTCAACAAAAAATGGAATAGTTAAATTTTCAGTTAGAAGCCAATTAATTTTGAACATGAAAAAAAGGATTTTCAACGGACTGCATGAATTTCAACAAAAAAAAAACGAATTTTCAACAACATGGTTAAATTTTCAACAAAAAAGATTAATTTCCAAGTAAAATTATGAATCTTAAGAAAAATTAATTTTTAACCAAATAGTTCAACTGTTAACTAAGCAGTTGAATTTTAATCCAAAAAGCCTTATTTTCAAACAAAAATATGAATCTTCAACAAAGTGCATAAATTGTCAACCAAATAGTTTAATTTTCAACTAAAAGAAATCGGTTTACAACCAAAAATGGAATAGTTAAATTTTTAGTTGAAAAAATTAATTTTCGACCATAAAAATGAATTTTCAACAAAATAGTGAAACTTTCAACCAGAGACATGGATTTTTGATTAAAATGTTAAATTTCAACGGAGAAAAATGAATTTTCAACAAAATAGTTAAATTTTTAACCAGAGAGATGAATATTTAATAATAATCATAAATACAGGAACTAAAAATATGAATTTTGAACAAAGTGGTTCAAACTACAACCAAGTAGTAGAAAGGGGCTTGGAAAATTGGAAAACTACTTGAAAACTATTCAGTTAATTATGATTTTCAGAAACTTGAATTTGCAGATCTTAATTATTACGTTTTGAAAGATGTGAATTTTAAATTTAAAATTCAAAACTGTGAAATTATAAGCGCCATGTGGCCTGCCCCAATTTAAAAACATCGTCTTCTGATTGTTTGAAGAAAGTCAAGAGAGATAAGAATTTTTTACAATCTTTAAATTATACTGGAGGAACGGACTCGAAATTAATTATACATACTTTCACTGCTACTTTTCCAGAGTTTGGTTTTTGAATTTAAAATTTGTATCTGTTGTAAATTTTTCTAATTTTCCATAGAAAATTGCGATTATTTCGTAAACTTTGCAGAAATTATTTGCCCGAATAAGGAAAAACTTGAGTATCCAAAGAAGTTCATTTTTATTTTATAGCTTTTTTTTCCTTACGAAAAATATAATTCGTGACTTCACTGAATCAAATGGTCAAAACTTAATAAATTACTAATCAAATTTTACAGATTTCATTAGCCAAAAGTGGGTCAAATTTTTATTAAAACAGTTGAATTCTTCCGCAAAAATGATCAATTTAATAACATGGTTAAATTTTCAGTAAAATAATTAAATGCTCTACCCAAAAATCGAATTTTTACAAAACTACACGAATTTTCAACTTATGGAGAACAAATTTTAAAGAAAAAATGGAATAGTTGAATTTTCAGGAAAGAAAATTAATTTTTAACGGAAAAAACGAATATTCAACACAATGGTTCAATTATCATCTAAATAGAATATTTTCTTACAGAAAAAGTCGCCTTTTCAACCAAATTCGCTTTTATCGGTAGGAAATTAATCTTTTTGGTTGAAAATTCATGCTTTTAGTTCAAAATTAAAGTCTTCGGTTGAAAATTAATCAACCTTGTAAAAAATTGAAAAAATTATTTAAAAGTTTAGTTTTTTTAAACGTCCACTGTTTTGTTGAAAATTCGCCTTGTAGTTGAGGATTCAACTATTTCCTTGAAAATTCATCTCTTTAGTTGAAAATTTAACTATTTAGTAGAAAATTCGTTTTCTCTTTTGTAAATTACTTTTTAAAGTAAAAATTACCTATTCAATTTTTGATGTAAAATTTTTCTTTTTTAGTTTAAACTTAAACTTCTTAGTTGAAATTTAGTGCTATTTGTTGAAAATTCGTTTTTCTGTAGAAAATTAATCTTCTCGGTTGAAAATAATTGTTTTTCGTAAAAAAAACTTTAGTAAAAATGGTCAATGAGAGAATCAAAAGAGAGCTTTATCTCTTTTTTAAAAAGAAATCAAAATTTTAATATCAATTTATAATTATAGTTATTCTAAGCAAGTGTATTTTGTCAAAATCTTAACATATTTGAAAAATATTAAATATTTCAAATAGAAGTAGGTATCAGTAACAGCATTTAACCTTCCTCTCCAAAGAAAACTAATCTTCACGTGATTTGATAACATTTTTTTATCAACAAGGTTCCGCCTTAAAAAATTTTTAAGTTGAATAATTTACTACGGCGCAGTTTTAACCTATGTGGTAATAAATATTTCGTCATTATTGTCGAAGCTTGAATTCTCTTATTCTGAAGCCACAAATTGTCAAAAGATTCTTCTTCATTAAAAAAAGTTCTGAAAGAATCTTTAAAATCACGAAAGAACTAATCAAGTGATTAATTAATAAATAATCGATCATTGTTATTAAATACATATCTAATTAAAAAAAGAGGAAAATTTCAAAAAAATTTATTAAATACATAAGGGTTTTAAGGGACTTAAACCACTCCTTTTAGATAACTGTAATGAATAAGTTTAATTCAAATTGTATACAAGGGCTTTCAAATGAGTTATACTTTTTTAAATTGATTTTTACGTTTTTTAAAGATTTGAAGGGATTTAAAAAGATTCGATGGTATTTCAAAAGATATTGAAAATTTCATGAGATTTCAATGAATTTTGTAGGATTTCCAAAGATTACAAAGGATTTCTAGTGATCTATGGAAAATAAATCAAATAAATTGAGTTTGAAAGGATTTTTGGTGATTTTAAACATTTCAAGGGTTTTTAAGGTATTTGAAGAAATTTCACAAGATTAAAAGATTTTATTGAATATCCATGGGTTTTAAGAGATTTCAAAGATTTATAGGAATATAAGCAAGTTTTATTTATATGACTCAAGTGAATCAGTTTAATTCAAATTATATTCAAGGACTTTCAAATGATTTATACTTGTCATAAATTTGTTTTCACGTTTTCCAAAGATTTTAAGGGATTTTGAAGGATTTCACATTATTTCAAAAGATATAACAAATTTCATGGAATTCAAAGGTTTATAGGAATTTAAAGTTTTCATATGTAACTTAGGTGAATAACTTTAATTTAAATTATATTTGAGGGCTTTCAAATGATTTGTACTTTTTTGAATTGGTTCAATTTACGTTTTCCAAAGATTTTAAGGAATTTTAAAGCATTCGACGTCATTACAAAATACATAAAATATTTTAAGGGATTTCACAGAATCTTGTAGGATTTCCAAATATTTTAAAGGGTTTCTAGTGAACTTTGGAAAATAATTCAATGAAAGAAAATTTCAAAGGATTCCCAGCGATTTCAACGTTTTTGAGGGATTTGAAGGTATCTCAAGAAATTTCACAAGATTCAAGGATTTTATTGAATATCCAATGATTTCACGGGATTAAAACGACATTTTTTTAATATAACTTTAATGATTATTTTTTGCCAAAAATGTATCTTTTCTTATAGAAATTTAATCTTCTTGGTTGAAAATTCTACTATTTCGTTGAAAATTTACTTTAATTTTAATGAAAATTAATGTTTTCACTGACAATTTAACTATTCTATTTTTAGTTGAAAATTTATCTGTTTTCGGTGAAAATTTAACTATTTGTTGGAAATCCGATTTTGTTTTGTAAACGGGTACTCTCATTAGTTGAAATTTCATCTTTTTGGTTCAAAATTCATTTCTTTGGTTGCAAATTCGTTTGTTTTTTGTTCGGAAATTTATTTTACTGACTGAAAATTATCCTACTTCATTTTTGGTAAAAAATTTATTTTTTTCAGTTTGAAAGACATGTATTTGGTTGAAAATTAAATTCTTAAAATTCAAGATTCATCATTTTAGTTGAAAATTCACTTTAACTATTACGTTTTTTTGTGGAAAATTTAATCTTTTTGCTAGAAATGGAATCTTTTCGTTAAAAAAATGATCTGTTCAGTAGAAAATTTAACTATTCTATTTTGTGTTAAGAATTAATTTCTTTCATTGAAAAAAAAACTGTTGAATTGGAAATTCGTTTTTTTTTGTTGATAGAAAATTTATCTTTTGGATTAAAAAATCCACTATTTGAACAAAATTTCATATTTTTGGTTGAAAATGCATCAGTGATAAAAAAATAATTTCTTTGGTTGAAAATTAATTCATTTTGCTGAAAACTCGTTTTTTTAAATTTACTTTTCTAACTGCAAATTGAAATATTATATTTTTCGTTTGTAAATTTAGCTTTCTTAGTTTAAAATTGAGCTTTTTGTTAAAATATCATTTTCTTGTTATGAAAAAATATATATTTTTTAAAATTCGTTTTTTTTTTTTGGTTGAACATTTCTTTTTCTTACATTTTAACTATTCTAATCTTGGTTGAAAATTGATTTTTTTTAGATGAAGATTCATAAACTTCTTTGAAAATGAGTCTTTTTTTTGGTAAAAAATTAATCTTTTGGGTTGAAAATTCAACTAACTATTTGGTTGAACATTCATATTTTTGGTTGAAGATTCATCACTTTAGTTAAAAATTTATTTCTTTCGTTGAAAATTTATCTTTTTGACTTGAAAACACAAATAAAAAGTCTTTTAAATATATTTAGAAACAAAATTTGTTTTGCGTAAATATTATCAATCTTCTAGGATATGGTAGTAACCCTGAATAAGGCACTGTTGAATGCGAATACTGTTTTTCTAATAATTTGACTTCTTTTATGATTTAAATTTAGAACCCTTTCTAATTTGAAGCGATGAATTAATGAAAAAAGTTTTACTATAAAAACCGATTTTCAAAATATATAAATTACCATAACTTCTCTACGCTTCAATAAAATATATCAATATGATAGGTCAATCGATTCGTCTTCAAACAACACATATTTTCTGTTCTTGCATCAACTTTGAATTATGGTAATGAAAAAAGTTTCACTATAAAAAACCGATTTTCAAAATATATAAATTACCATAACTTCTATACGCTCTAATATAATATATTAATATTATAGGTCAATGGATTTGTCTCGAACCAAGGAATCTTTTATATTACTGCATCAACTTTGAATTATGTTAATGAAAAAAGTTTTATTATAAAAAAACAATTTGTTAAATATTAGTAAGTGCTAAAAAAAATGCAACAAATATTTTTAGAAATCCATCAGTCAGTTTGCACATCTGGACAATTGCTTAGAACATTGTATTAGACATTATTAAATTGAGGACGGTTCAATGAAATGAATTTAAAATTTTTGGAAAATGTTACCATTACAAAGCTTCCTCTATGAGGAAGCAAAATATTAAAAGTTTAAGATTCTGGTACTTGAATATTAATGGTCAGGAAAAATGACAAATTCGTTAGGGAGAAATAAGGAAATTTTTAAAATGCAGTTTTGCAGTAACCTTGATATACTATTCTTGCTATTAATTTATTTGTCCTGCATTTCCATTTTCATTTCTTTTTTCACAGTTGCTTTCTCCTGAAGATTATCGTTTTAGTTATAAATTTCATTATTTGTTTGAAAATTCAACAATTTTGTTAAAAAGTCATCCCGTTTGGTTAAAAATTCAAGTATCTTCGCACAAAAACTTACTTCTGGTTCAAAACACATATTTTGATATAGAAAAGTCAAACTAAAATTTATTTTTGATAAAGATTCAACCATTTTTTTCGAAAATTTGTCTTTACTATTTAAAAGTTCATCTATTTGAGTAAAAATTTCATCTTTCTTAAATAAAAATGTAAGTGTTTGGTTCAAAATACCTCCCTTTTGTTGAAAATTTAAATATTTCGTTAAAAATCAATTTTTTTGCTGAAAATTCATATTTTCTAAATGAAAATTTAATTGTTGTACAATAAATTCGTCTTTTTGCTTGAAGGTTCAACAATTTATATACCTTTTTTCTTTAAGACTGAAAATCTTTATTTGTTGAAAATTTGTCTTTTGGTTTCAAAATTAATTTTTTTTTGTGTGAAATTTTATCTTTTTTGGTTGCCTCTTAGATTATTTTGTATTATTTTTTTATACTAGTATATTATTAATTCGCAATCTAATATAGTATTTAATTGCCAGTATCATATTAATTATTCGTGAAATCCTAATTTTCAAACGGAATTTTAAACGGAAAAAAAATTCGTAAATTTTTATTGAATCTGTTTTTACAGACAGGTATTATTTATCTGAAATGGAGGTTGACACTCATTCTTTTCGTTTGCTTTATTATTCAATCTGACACTATGTGTTTTGTCGCAACTCTCATAAAGCAAGGGCAAGTTCTTACAATTTACATCCATAAGTACGAGAGAGATGCTCGTGTCAGAGTCGTGACTGAGGTGGTTAGAAATTTCAGAGAAAACAGGAACTTTCTAGCATTAATATAGAAGAACATAAACAATAATAATTTGTTTTAACTATGATGTTTGCTGAACTGCATTAATTATTATCACATCAAGGGATTTCAGGGATTCATGTACTTCAAGGGACCTAACCAGATTCAAGGGATTCCAGCGGATTTTAAAAGAAATTATAAGATTTCAAGGAATTCTAACGGATTCCTAGAGAACTTTAGGGAAAAATGAAATTTCAAGGGATTTCCAGGGATTTTATATATTTCAAGGGATCTAACCAGATTTAAGGGATTCCAGCATATTTGAAAAGAATATAAGATTCAATGGGATTCCAACGGATTCTTAGAGAACTTTACGAAATAAATGAAATTGCAAGGGATTGCAGGGATTTATGTACTTCAAGGGATGTAACCAGATTTAAGAGATTCTAACGGATTCCTAGAGAACTTTACGAAATAAATGAAATTTCAAGACAC
>CAKNYM010048408.1:36702-50145 GCA_932195095.1 Andricus curvator | reverse complement strand
GGGATTCTAACGGATTCCTAGAGAACTTCAGGAAATAAGTGAAATGTCAAGAGACCACTTGCGATTTCAGAGATTTCAAAGAATCTAACCAGACTAAGGGATTCCAACGGATTCCTGGAGAACTTTAGGGAATGAATGAAATTTCATGGGATTTCAGGGATTTATGCTCTTCAAGAAATCTAACCAGATTTAAGAAATTCCAGCGGATTTTCAAAGAAATTATAAGATTTCAAGAGATTCTGACGGATTCCTAGAGAACTTTAGGAAATAAATGAAATTTGAAGATACTACAGTCACTTCTGAGATTTTAAAGAATTTAACCGAGTTTAGGGATCCCAATGGATTCCTAGAGAATTTTAGGGAATAAATTAAAGTTCAGGGGATTTTCAGGGATTCATGTTCCTCAAGGGATATAACCAGATTTAAGGGATTCCAGCGGATTTTGAAAGATATGATAAGATTTTAAGGGATTTGAGCGGTTTCCTACAGAACTTCAGGGATTAAATGAAATTTTAAGGGACGAGTTTTCCAGGAACTTTTAGAGTACCTCAGCAACAGATTTCAGGGTTTTCTGAGAAGATTTAAACGGATTTCTAAGCTTCTAAGGTAAATCTCAAATGATTTAAAAGGATTTCACAAGGTTTTTTGGGAGATGTATATTTTATATCAGATAACCATCCCTCAATGCAATATTTAAAGAATTGCATCACACTCTTTCCTCCGTTTTTCAAAACTCATGCTACTATTGACATAATTTTAAATTGCTTAAATGAGGCCATTCCAACTTCTACATTCTCCCTATATTTCTCTGTGGCGCTATTTGTTTTTTCTGGAGGCTGTCTCTTGACTGATGTGGACTCGGCCGTATTGTATTTGCTGTAATAAAAGCAAATAAAGCTGTTCCATTGCCTCTTTAGTGTACACATGTTATAAATGACGATATTTTTTTTGCTTGCTAATACATTTTTACGAAAAACAGTGATCTCACTGTCGGAAAATAGCCTTTCCAAGGTATAAAAGTCACAGGGTTCGTGATATTTTTCGCCAGACTAGTACCAGTGCTTGTCTACAATGCGGATAATTATTGGCACCGCTGTCCTGACCATAGCTGTTTTACTTAATTCTATTGGTAAGTTAAAAATTCAGCAATTTGGTGAGAAAGTAATTTTTAGTTGAAAATTAAGCAGCTGTGGAAGAAAATTCAGCTTTTTGGTTGGAAATCAACTTTTTTTGTTGAAAATTCATGTATTTTCTTGAAAAAGTTTTTTTTTTTAATTCGTCTTTCTCGGTAGCAAATGAATCTTCTCGGCTGAAAACTCAATTCTTTGGTTAGAAATTTAACAATATGGTGGGAAAACTGTTCTTTGTTGAAAAATCCGTCTTTTTTAAAAAAAATTTAAATATTTTGAAAATTGATGAAGTTCAACTATTGAGCAGAAAATTTACTTTTCTTGTTGAAAAATCATGTATTTTTGAAAATTTATGTATTTTGTTGAAAATTCGTCATTCTAGGTAGAAAATGAATCTTCTCGGTTGAAAACTCAATTATTTGGTTAGTAATTTAACAATTTGATGAGAAAACTATTCTTTGTTGAAAAATCCGACTTTTAAAAAAAAATTTAAATATTTCGAAAACTCAACTGCCTGGTTGAAAATTTACATTCTTTGTTGGAAATTCGACTATTGAGAAGAAAATGTACTTTTCTTGTTAAAAATCATGTATTTTTTAAAATTTATGTATTTTGTTGAATTTTTTGTCTTTGTTTGTAGAACAAATCTTCTTTTCAAATAATCTTTTTGGTTGAAAATTCAAGTTGAGCTACTTTGATGAAAAATTTTTTTTCTGGAGATGCATAATTTTAGTTAAAAACTAATTTCTTTGGTTGTAAAGTGAACCATTTTTTTATTTAGTTTTTTTTGTGTGAAAGATTAATTGTTTTAATCCTCAATGTAATTATGTAATTATTCATTGGTTGGAAATTCATGTTTTTGGTTGAAAATCAACTGTTTTGTTAAAAATTCATCCCTTTGGTTGAATATTTAACTATTTTCTTGAAAAATCGTTTTCTTTTTTGGTGAAAATTTACGTTTCAACTTAAAATTAAACTGTAATCCAACGTAATCCAGTTCTAATCTTAATTAATCTAATTTGGTGGGAAATTCAACAGTTTTGTAGAAATCTCATCTACCGGTTTTGTTGAAAATTCGTCCTGTTTGTTTGAAAATTCAGCTTTGGCGGTAGGAAAGTCATCTTATTTGGTTGAAATGAATAAGTAAATTTTGAATTTATATCTGAAATTTCATTGTTTTATTATGTTCATGAAAGATTCTATATCAAAAATTTCACAAGATTAAAATACTGGTCTTTGAATATCAGTGCTCAGGAAGAATGAAAAATTGATCGGGAAATAATCAGGAAAAAGTCCGAGAATTTTGAAAATTACGTTTTCTCGGCCACCCTGAATATAGCCATATGCGGCGTATTACTCTACATTTATTTTCTTTTTACGTAATTCCTTCAATAAGGATTAGAACTCACCAATTCATATATCTTATTACAGAATTGAGTTCACAGAGCAATCCACCGTCACCTGATAATCAATACATTGAAGAAGTTGGAGAAAATGAAAATCCTCCACTGACACTCCAGATGCAACAATACTTGGAAAGGATGCAAAATCAAAGACGTTTTGGACCACAAATTCCAGGACCTCGTGGACCACAAGCTCCAATAAGACCGACACGCGTTCAGGATCAATTCATGCAAATGATAGATACTCAAGCGGCAGAACATGCGGCAGGATACTCTGGGGGCACTGCATTTCACGAGCAGTTCAGTAACACTGAGCAGCGCATAGCTGATCAACGGGAATCTGCTCGAAGGCGAGCTGATCGACAGGCAGTTCTTCGGCAGCGAAGGGAAGCGCAGCAGCAGGCAGCTCTTCAGCGGGAAGCGAATAGGCAGGCAGATCCTCGCCAGCCAAAGCGCGGAAGAGGAAATCATTAATCACGCGATCCGCGCTAAGCAAATCAACATATACCTGATCAACACCAGTGATTGGCGATGATTTACGACTGGGACCACCAAAAAACGAATAATTCAGTATAAAACTAACATACAATACCGTTTGTGAATAGAAGTCGACAAAAGTGTGTTGAAAGTCAATAAAAATTACATCAAAAACTTTTCTTACATTTCGACTGATCCCTCCTCCCCTCCCCTCTCCATTATCACCTAACCACCCGCCGTCCTTCTCTTTTCACACCATGATCTTCCCTTATCATTTAAAAAATAATGAGTGAAAGTAGTATCCCCTCAGCTCACCCCTCCACTCCTTCCACATAATCCCCGCACCCCACTTTCATATTTTCCGCGGCCCACGCCACCACTTCCCTTCGTTCCGTTCCACTACTCCCCTTACTTTCAACCCATATTTCCCCTCATATACTCTCCCACACCTACTAATACTCGCTCCGTACTATATTTCACGAGCCAACCCACAGTTTAAACGAATGCACCAATGAAACTGTTTTTCGTAGAAGAAATGTTTTCCCGATCAAATTTTCTTGGAAACAAACTAATAGGCTTCTGCAAAAAGCTCGAAGCCCGATGGTCGACCGGACCGAGTCGAGCTGTTGATACTCTGAGCCGAGCCGAGCGGTGCTCGATCAGTTTCGAGCCGAGCCAAGCTAGAGCCGGGCCGCGTAGTTTGTAAAGCTCGAAAAATTTTGGGTTCTCGAAGAGGTTTTGGTACCCGAAAACTTCGGGTTCTCGAACAGGTTCGAGTTCTCAAAAAAGTTCATGAACTCGAAAATTTCGGATTCTCGAACGCTTTCCGATTCTTTTAAATTCTGTTCACTTCATTGAAATCTTCTATATTCTAATTCCTTACATTTTTCAAAATTCCTCGTCTAAAATCCTTGAACGGTTTTTTAAGGAATTCACGGAATTCAAGAAATTCAGGGAAATCAAGGAATTTATGAAAATCTGAGGAATTCGCGTAATACAAGGTTTCACGGAATACCCGGAATTCGGTCAATGCACGGAATACACGGAAAAAAAAGATTTTAAGGGGTTCTAACTGATTCCTAGAGAACATTAGGAAATAAATGAAATTTCAAGGTATTCCCAGGGATTTATGTACTTCAGGGGATCTAACCAGATTTCAGGAACTCCAGCGGATTTTAAAAGAAATTATAAGATTTCAAGGGATTCTAACGGATTCCTAGAGAACTTTAGGGAACTAATGAAATTTCAAGGGATTTCCAGGGATTTTATATATTTCAAAGAATCTAACCAGATTGAGGGATTCCACTGGATTCCTAGAGAACTTCCGGAAATAAATCAAATTTCAAGGGATTCCCAGGGATTTATGTACTTGAAGGGATCTAACCAGATTTAAGGGATTCCAGCGTATTTTAAAAGGAATTACAAGATTTCAAGGGATTCTAACGGATTCCTGGAGAACTTTAGGGAATAGATGAAATTTCAAGGGATTCCCAGGAATTTTATATATTTCAAGGGATCTAACCAGATTTCAGGGATTCCAGCGTATTTCCATAGAAATTTATGAAACAGATTGAATGAACTGAAATCTCAAGGGACTTCTAGGGATTTTAGAGATTTCAAGGAATGCAACCATAATTCAAGGGATTTCAGTGGATTTTAAAAGATACTAGACTATTACGTGCGCGCGCAAGCGCGCGCCAACTTTTTGTCTTCATTTTTCTCCTTTACTCAATTTTCGAATCACTATTTGCTAAGTTTTTGCATGCATTTTCTTTCTTTTTGCTTCCTCATTGAGGAAGCTTTGTAATGGTAACATTTTCAAAAATTTTCAAATTCATTTAATTAAACTGTCCTTAATTTAAAAATGTCTAATACAATGTTCTAAGCAATTGTCCGGCTGTGCGTGTGTGTTTGTCTGGATTTGTGTGTGGATGTCGCGCTTTTTTGTGAATACGATAACTAGAAAACGGTTGCAGATAAATTGATGACATTTGGAGGGCTCATTTTCTCACTAATATCTTGAAACTGACCGAAGGATTTCTAAAAATATTTATTGCATTTTTTTTAGCACTCAATAATATTTTAAAAATCGGGTTTCTTTATAGTAAAACTTTTTTCATTAGCATAATTCAAAGTTGATGCAATAATCTAAAAGATTCCTTAGTTCGAGACAAATCAATTCAACTATAATATTAATACATTTTATTAAAGAGTAGGGAAGATATTGCAATTTATATATTTTGAAAATCGGTTTCTTATAGTTAAACTTTTTCGATTGACATAATTCAAAGTTGTTGCAAGAACAGAAAAGATGTGTTGATTCAGGTCAAATCGATTGACCTATAATATTAAAATATATTTTGTTCAAGAGTAAGGAAGCTATGGTAATACATAATATTTGAAAATATGGTTTTTTATGGTAAAACTTTTTTCTTCAACATAATTCAAAGTTGATGCAAGAGTATAAAAGATTCCTTGGTTCGAAACGGATCAATTGACATATAATATTAATGGATTTTATTAAAGAGTAGGGAAGTTATGGTAATTTATATATTTTGAAAATCGGTTTTTTATAGTAGAACTTTTTTCATTACATAATTCAAAGTTGATGCACCAAGAGAAAAGATGTGTTGATTCAAGTTGAATCGATTGATTCATAATATTAATAAATTTTATTCAAGAATAAGGAAGCTATGGTAATGCATAATATTTGAAAATATATTTTTTTATAGTAAAAATTTTCGTAAAGAAATCATAAAGCTGGGAAAGGGATAGGTTGGGACAAAACTTTCCCTTTCCCTTTTCCAGCTCGAAAAATTATCATTTCGAATACAAAATTTGATTTGTCTGATTTGGCTTTGTGTTAAAAATTTTTTTTGTATTATTTTGTAGTTTTGCATTTTTTGTAAATTTCCATTTTTAAATTGATCAAAATAAAGGCTTTGCTTTTTCTATTATTCAAAAAATAACTAATGCGTCCTCTACAAGCAAGCAAAGTGCTCGTGAAATGAGCACCATATAATAAAATATATAAATAATAAAAATAAATATATAAATAAAAATAAAGTGGAAACACTCGAGATCGAATTCACAGCTAGTTTTACCAAATATTGCATACCAAAGCTTTAATTTCAAGTTTATTTTTCAATTAAATATCTGACACTGAGCAGGACCCCTATCCGTGGTCGAGACGTTTGCCAATTCAAATTTTATGAAATGCACGTTTTTTAATTAAATATATTCATAAGACCCTAATGCCAATACAAAAATTCTTCATCAAAATTTAAATAATTGTGTCAATTAAATCCGACATTTTTCAAGAAAACTGTAAAAATGTCACAGAACGATACTTTCTATATTTCTCTGTGGCGCTATTTGCTTTTTCTTCGATCCTGTCTCTTGAGTGATGTGAATTCGGCATTATTGTATTTGCTGTCATAAAAGCAAGTGAAGCGGATCCATTGCCTCTCAAGTGTACACATGTCGTAAGTGACGATACTTTTTTTTTGCTTACTAATTCACTTTTACGAAAAACAGTCATCTCACTGTCGGAAAATAGCCTTTCCAAGGTATAAAAGTCACAGGGTTCGTGATATTTTTTGCCAGACTAGTACCAGTGCTCGTCTACAATGCGGATCATTATTGGCACCGCTGTCCTGACCATAGCGGTTACACTTAATTCTATTGGTAAGTTAAAAATTCAAAAATTTGATGAGAAAGTAATTTTTGGATCAAAATTAAGCCACTGTGGTAGAAAATTCAGCTTTTTGGTTTAAAATTAACTTTTGTTCTTAAAAATTCATGTATTTTGTTGAGAATTTAACTTTTTTGAGAATTCAACTACGTGGTAGAAAATTCATGTATTTTTTCGAAAATTCGTCTTTCGCGGTTAAAAATTAATCTATTTGGTTGAAAATTCAATTATTTGGTCTGAAATTAAACAATTTGTTGAAAAATTCATTCTTCGTTGGAAATTCAACTATTGAGCAGAAAATTTACTTTTCTTGTTGAAAAATCATGTATACCATTAAACCATTTCCCTTTCAGGGTAGGCGTGACACTACCCGATTCGGGTAGTGTTTCTAGGTTTTTCTTGTAGTTATAAATAACTACAAGTGTGGGCTCACCACACCCACGATGTGCCAACAGCACTCATGTCAGTATTCTTGAATGGTCACCCATCCAAGTACTAACCGCGTCCAACGCTGCTTAACTTCAGTGATCTGACGAGAACTGGGTTTTTCAGCGTGGTATGGCCGTTGGCCATGTATTTTTGAAAATTCATTTATTTTTTCGAAAATGCGTCTTTCTCGGTAGAAAATGAATCTTCTTGTTTGAAAACTCAATTCTTTGGTTAGACATACAACAATTTGGTGAAAAATACATTCTTTGTTGAAAATTCGACTTTTTTAAAAAAAATTAACTATTTTGAAAATTCAACTACTTGGTTTGAAAATTAACGTTTTTGGTTGAAAATTCAATTATTTGGTCTAAAATTAAACAATTTGTTGAAAAATTCATTCTTCGTTGGAAATTCAACTATTGAGCAGAAAATTTACTTTTCTTGTTGAAAAATCATGTATTTTTGAAAATTTATGTATTTTTTCAAAAATGCGTCTTTCTCGGTAGAAAATGAATCTTCTTGTTTGAAAACTCAATTCTTTGGTTAGAAATACAACAATTTGGTGAAAAATACATTCTTTGTTGAAAATTCGACTTTTTTGAAAAAAATTAACTATTTTGAAAATTCAACTACTTGGTTTGAAAATTAACGTTTTTGGTTGAAAATTCAATTATTAGGTCTAAAATTAAACAATTTGTTGAAAAATTCATTCTGCGTTGGAAATTCAACTATTGAGCAGAAAATTTACTTTTCTTGTTGAAAAATCATGTATTTTTGAAAATTCATGTATTTTTTCAAAAATGCGTCTTTCTCGGTAGAAAATGAATGTTCTTGGTTGAAAACTCAATTCTTTGGTTAGAAATTCAACAATTTGGTGAAAAATACATTCTTTGTTGAAAATTCGACTTTTTTGAAAAAAAATTAACTATTTTGAAAATTCAACTACTTGGTTTGAAAATTTACGTTTTTTGTTGAAAATTCGTCTGTCTTGGCAGAAAATTAATCTTTTTGGTTGAAAATTCAATTATTTGGTCTAAAATTAAACAATTTGTTGAAAAATTCATTCTTCTTTGGAAATTCAACTATTGAGCAGACAATTTACTTTTCTTGTTGAAAAATCATGAATTTTTGAAAATTTATGTATTTTGTTGGAAATTCGTCATTCTATGTAGAAAATAATAATAAAAATAATAATAGTGAGGCAATGAACTTTCAAGTTCGAACTGCTAATCAATATATGTATGTAAATGTAATTATTCAATTTTTGGTGGAATTTTCTTTTTATATAAAAATTCAACTATTTAATGGAAATTCACGTTTTTGGTAAAAAATTGAATTACCTGGCTGTAAATTAATATACCTTGTTAATAATCAAACCATTTTTTACAAAAGTGACGTTTTTGGTTGAAAAATAAACTGTTTTGTTAAGAATTAATCCCTTTGGTTGATAATTGAACTATTTTCTTGAAAAATGATTTTCTTTTTTGGTGAAAATTTACCTTTCAACTTAAAATTAAACTATTCCGCTGGAGCGCTCTGTTATTTTAATTGGCAATCTGGTGTAATCTACTTGTGATCCCGCTGAATTCAATTACTTTAGAGTATTCCCAGTACTCTAGAGTAATCCGCTTGCAATACCAACAGTCCAGTTTTAATCCAAATAATCCATTTGTAATCCAACGTAATCCAGTTCTAATCTAAACTAATCAAATTTGGTGGAAAATTCAACAGTTTTGTTGAAATTTCGTCTTTTTGGTTTGAAAATTCAGCTTTAATGGTAGGAAAGTCATCTTATTTGGTTGAAATAAATAAATAAATTTTGAATTTGAATCTGAAATTTTATTGTTTTATTATGTTCATGAAAGATTCTATATCAAAAATTTCACAAGATTAAAATACTGGTCTTTGAATATCGGTGAATTATAGCCATATGCACCGTATTACTCTTCATTTATTTATTTTTACGTAATTCCTTTAATAAGGATTAGAACTCACCAATCCATATTTCTTCTTACAGAATTCAGTTCACAGAGCAATCCACCGTCACCTCATAATCAAAACATTGAAGAAGTTGGAGAAAATGAAATTCCAGGATATCCTTCACTGACACTCGACCAGCTACAATTCTGGGAAATGATGGGAAATCTAAGACCTCCTGCGCAACAAAATCCAAGAAATCCTCCAACGACACCCCTTCCGCGACAATCCATGCAAACGATAAATAGTCAAACTCCAGAACATGCGGCAGGATCCTCTACAGGCACTGAATTTCACCAGCAGTACAGAAACACTGATCAGCAGGTAGCTGCTCAAACAGAGTCTGCTCAAAGGCGAGCTGCCCGGCGCGATTATCTTCGGCAGCGGGAAGCGGATCGGCTGGTAGCTCGTGAGCTGGAAGCGGCTCGGCGGGAATCTGCTCGCCGTGAAAAGCGCGGAAGAAATTAATCACGCGATCCGCGCAAACCAAATCAACATATACCCAATCAGCACCAGTGGTTGGCTGAATTTACGACTGGGACCACCAACAAACAATACCGTTTGTGAATAGAAGTCGAAAAAAGTGTGTTGAAAGTCAATAAAAATTAAATCAAAAACTTTTCTTACATTTCGACTGATCCCTTCTCCCCTTCTCCCCTCCACCCCTCCTCTCTCCATTATCATCTAATCACCCGCCGTCCTTCTCTTTTCACACCATTATCTTCCCTTATCCTACTATAAAAAGTACATACATTTCCGCTAAGTTCATGCGTAGTCCCTAAACCCTATTGGTCAATTCAGTTAGCCATTGAAATATAATGTAAGTCACAGCAGGTCACAGCAGAATCAGCCAATCAGCTGTCGAGAATCTTGAGCAAGATTCGATAACTCGATAATTCAAGTAGGCGCAAATTTCAAAAATCAACATTTCTGGAATAATTATTACAATGAATTAATAAAATAGTTGAAAATTAAGAATACAATAAATAATAAGTCGAGTTAGTTATAATTCATTGTTAGTCACTCTAAACGTAGGGGAAAGGGAAGAAAGTGTTTTCAAAATGCGAAACAAAATCAAAATTTTGAGTTGTCTCGAAAACGGTGAGAGATACGCGAAAACTGACAACATTTTCAGGATTTTCTAAAGGGGGATGGTCCTCGGCCACCCCGACCTAAACCAGTAAACAAATGTTCCAAATACGAAAAAAATAAAATTTGAATTATCTCTAAAAGGATCACAGACACGTGGAAACTAAGAACATTTTCAGGGTGTCAAAGAGGGGAATCGCTTCCGACCAAAATGTTAAGGTTTCTGAAGAGGGGGTTTGTTTTCGACCAACTCAAAATAACCCAACTTAAAGATTTTTTAAATACAAAAAAAAGAAGAAAATTTTGAGTTATCTTGAAAACGGCGAGAGATACGCGAAAACTGACAAAATTTTCGGGGTTTTCTAAGGGATTCGATCCTCGGCAACCTCGACGTAATCCAGTATACAGATTTTCGAAATTAGAAAGAATCAAAATTTTGAATTATCTCGACAACGGTCAGATGTACGTGAAAACTAAGTAAATTTTAAGGTTTTTGTGGAAATGGTTTGTTTTCGACCAACTCGAACTAACCCAATCAAAAGATTTTTAAATACCAAAAAAAATGAACATTTTGAGTTTTCTTCTTGAAAATGATGATAAAAGTAAACAGATTATACAATTTTTTTAAAACTTAATTTTGAATCATCTTGAAATTGGTCAGAAATGTGTAAAAACTAATAATTACAAAAAACTCAGACTAACCCAATAAAAAGTTTTTAAAAATTCAACACAATAATATAAATTCATTTTCAACAAAAAGACTAATTTTCAACAAAATAGTTTAATTTTTAACTAAAGAAACTTATTTTTAACTAAAATGTTTAATCTTCAACCAAAAAAATGAATCTTCAACCCAAAAGATTAATTTTCTACCAAAAATAGATACATTTTCAACAAAATAAATGAATTTTTAACCAAGAAGATTAAACGTCTATCAAAAATTATAAATTTTCGACGAAAAATATAGCAGTTAAATTTTCAGTTAAAAAATTAATTTTTAATTTAAAAAAACTAATTTTCAATCACAAAAATGAATTTTCAACCAAGAATATTAATTTTTTTTAAATACGTGAATTTTGAAACAAATTTCAAATTTGTAAAGGAATTTTCAACCAAAGAGGTTAATTAGTCCAGAATATTAATCTTCTTGGTGAGTAATTCACCATTTTGGTTGAATAATCATTTATTTTGTGAAAAACTATAGAAATTTTCATCTTAATAGCTGAATTTTCAAGTGAAGAAATTTAAAAAATTCAGTTTCACCAAAAAAAAACGAATTTTCAACAAAATAGTTAAATTTTTAAGCAAAAAATTATTTTTCATCTAAAATAATGAATGTTCAACAAAAAAATGAATTTTTAACCCAATATTTGAAGTTTCAATTGAAAGAAAGGATTTTGTACAAAAAAAAAATAAAAATTTCAACAAAATAGATGAATTTTCAACAAAATAGTTGAATGTTCTACCAAACAAATTAATTTTTGAAAAAAAAGGGAATAGTTAAATTTTCAGTGAACAATCTAATGTTCAGATAAAAAATGAATTGACAACCAAAAAGGTTAATTTTCTACAAAAAAACATCAATTTCTAACAAAATAAATGAATTTTCCACAAAAAAATAGAATTACTCACCAATAAGATTAAGATATTCTACCATAAAAGACAACGTTTCAAAAAAATACAGAAATTTTCAACCAAATAGCTGAATTTTCGATATAAATGTTAAATAAAACATGGAATAGTTGAATTTTCAATTTAAAAAGTTAATTTACAACAAAAGTTTCAAAAACATAGTTGATTTTTGAATTAAGAAGTTATCAAATCAAGATATATTGGGACAAAAATCCTGGAACCAATGAAAAATTGACAGAATGATTTGCAAGAACTTATTTAAATACCTTGTAAATTCCACATTTTTCTGTTTTTCTAAAATGTATTCATATTGAAATATGATAATTTTTAATAGAAGTAGCGAAGATTAACCGGTTCTGGTAAGTTTTTTTTTCAAAATTATTAATAAAATGCAAATAGTGCAATGAAAATATGCAACAATGGTTATTTTTCTTTTATTGTAAAAATACCATTTTTACTGTTATTTAACATCTAGAATTTTTCTGAGTTTAAACATGAGCATAAATAATGGGACACTTAAAAAATAATGAGTCAAAGTAGTATCCCCTCAGTTCACCCCTCCACTCCCACCACATAATCCCCCCAGCCCACTTCCATCTTTTCCGCGGCCCACGCCACCACTTCCCTTCGTTCCCTTCCACTACTACTCTTCCAATCATCCCCTTTCTTCCAACCCATATTTCTCCTCATATACTCTCCCACACCTACTACCCCTCCCGTACTATCTTTCACGAGCCAACCCACAGTATAAACGAATGCACCAATGAAACTGTTTTTCGTAGAAGAAATATTTTCCGGATCAAATTTTCTTGGAAACAAACTAATAGGGGTCTGCAAAAAGCTCGAAGCCCGATGGTCGACAGGACCGAGTCGACCTTTTGATACTTTGAGTCGAGCCGAGAGGTGCTCGATCAGTTTCTAGCCGAGCCAAGATAGATCCGGGCCCCGTAGTTTGACAAGCTCGAAAAATTGCGGGTTCTCAAACAGGTTGTGGTACCCGAGAAATTCGGGTTCTCGAACAGGTTCGAGTTCTCAAAAAAGTTCATGAACTCGAAAATTTCGGATTCTCGAACGCTTTCCGATTCTTTTAAATTCTTTTCACTTCATTGAAATCTTCTATATTCTAATTCCTTAAATTTGTCAAAATTCCTCGACCTCGTCTATAATCCTTGAACGGTTTTTAAGGAATTCACGGAATTCGAGAAATTCACGGAATTTACGAAAATCAAGGAATTTATGAAAATCCAAGGAATTCGCGTAATACAAGATTTCACATAATGCAGGGAATTCAGACAATTCACGGAATACACGGAATTTACAGAATTCACGGAATTCACAGAGTTTGCCAGCATGAGAAACAGCAAAGGTGAAATGCTATATGATATAGACGAGATAGTAGACGCTTTAAAAGACTCTTTTAAAGAACTATTAGGAGGTGAAGATATAGAACAACAAAACTGCGACATAGAACATAATGCATTAGAAAACCCAATTGAAAAAGTCTGTGTCACTGAGGTCCGAGACATAATTAAGAACTTGAAAAACGGTAAGGCTGTTGGCATAGCCAGTATTAGTGCTGAAATGCTTAAATACGGTGGCGAGTACATACCTC
>CAKNYM010048408.1:14108-36302 GCA_932195095.1 Andricus curvator | reverse complement strand
AGGTATCAGCCTACTAAGTACCGTAAGTAAAATATACTCAAAAATAATTATTCGTAGGGTAATGGAAATCACAGAAGAAAAGATATGGGAAGTCCAAAGTGGTTTTATGTCAGGAAGATCATGTACAGATCAGATATTTAGCCTAAGACAGATCACAGAAAAAAGCTTCAGAGTAGGAAAGAAAGTTTTCTGTGCATTTATTGACCTAGAAAAAGCATTCGACAAAGTAAATAGAAATAAACTTTGGGAAGTCCTCAAAGAGTACGGAGTAAATGGAGGGCTCCTACAAGCAATAAAAACAATATATACAGGTAGCAAAGCGAGTGTAAGGGTAAATGGGAAACTGAGTGACTGGTTCGATATTATGCAAGGCGTGAAACAAGGATGCGTCATGTCCTCGTGGCTATTTATCATATTCATGAATAAGTGTCTAAGAACTGCACTCTTCGACGAAGAAGATGTAAATCTCCAAACAGTCAAGGTACGTGGATTAACTTTCGCAGATGACAAGATTGTTATGGCAGAATCAATCGAGGACTTGCAAAGAATGTTGAATAAACTTAATACAAGCATGAAAAACATGGACCTCAAAATTAACTTTAATAAAACAAAAATCATGGTGTTTGAAGGAAAAAGTGAGAAAACAATATGCAACATTGTCCTAAATGAGGAGAGATTAGAACAAGTTGACAAGTACGTATATCTAGGTAGTCTATTCACTAGCGACGGAAAAATAGATGGGGAGTTAGATAGGCGCATAAATAAGGGTAAGCAGGTTATCGGTAGAGCAGGGTCCATTCTCAGAAATAAAAACATATCAAAAAAAGCTAAAATGGCCATACATAATTCTATATTCGTACCGACTGTACTATACGGTAGCGAGACATGGACCTGTCAAGAAAAGGACAGGAGTAAAATTAACGCGATCGGCATGAAACCTCTGCGCATAATATGCGGGAAAACACTGATGGACAAAGTCCGAAACGAGACCATCCTCAAAGATTGCGGTGCAAAAGAGACAATAGTTGACACATGGGAAAGAAATCAGTTAAGATGGTTCGGACATCTTGAAAGAATGAAAGATGAACGACTGACCAAACAAGTGTATAAAGGTAAAGTAAATGGCAGAATGCCCAGAGGTAGACCGCCGAAAGAATGGTTAGAATCTGTAAATGAGACATTAATCCGTAGAGACATAAGAAGCCATAAAAACACAAGAGCTTGCATGAAAAAATGCATGGACGTGAAGGAAGCTAGAGTAGTATGCCAGGACAGAAAAGTGTGGCGACAAATAGTTTGTAAACAGAGTGACAGTAGAATGAATGACGCCTGAAACAAAGACCTTGGATACTAATGGGCCCAAGTGGAGAACCATACATAACAATTTTGTGAGGCTCTTCACTTGGGGTGATCGCTAGAGAGATTGATCAGCAACCTGGGTCGGAGCAGTGTTGCAGAATAAACGTGTCATTTAAATAAATAACACGAGAATTCCAGATCAATCTAAAATATCTATACCTAACACTTATATACCTATCTACCTCATACCTATATACCTACCTACCCTATACCTATATACCCATATACACACTACTATTTTCCAACCGAGCAAGTCACACCTACCCCGAAAGGGAAATGGCTTAATGGTATAATAATAATGGCATTCGCGGAATTAATGGAATTCACGGAATTAATGGAATTAACAAATTTAGAAAAATTCACAGAATTTAAGAAATTCACAGAATTCAAGAAATTCAAGGAATTCACAGAATTCAAAGAATTTACGCAATTGAAAGAATTTACGGAAATCTAGGAATTCATGAAAATTCGAAGAATTCACGAAATACACCAGGGACCCGCTATTTGAACGTACAATCGAACGCGTTATATGAATTCCTAGAATTGCTGGTCCCCACAGTTTCTCAGGGGGCAGGGCGAGAGACGGTTGTGACTCCGCCTCTGAAGGGACGCATGCACTATACTGCTCAGTCAAGTAGATTGCGCAATATTATGGAAACGGTTCAGGCGGCCCTGACTGTTTACGTTTCGCTGTACGCGTTATATGAACAAGGCCATTTTCAGGCAACCCCCGAGATTGTTCATCTATCGAGTCTCTGGTGTACAAGAAATTCACAGTATACCATTAAGTATACCATTAAGCCATTTCCCTTTCAGGGTAGGCGTGACACTACCCGATTCGGGTAGTGTTTCTAGGTGGATAGTTTTCTTGTAGTTAGTAAATAACTACAAGTGTGGGCTCACCACACCCACGATGTGCCAACATCACGCAGTATTCTCGAATGGTCACCCATCCAAGTACTAACCGCGCCCAACGCTGCTTAACTTCAGTGATCTGAAGAGAACTGGTTTTTTCAGCGTGGTATGGATAAATCGAATTCACGGAATTAATAGAATTCACGGAATTAATGGAAGTCACAGAATTCGAGGAATTCACGTAAGTTCGAGGAATTAACATAAATTCGAGGAATTCACATAATTCAAGGAATTCACAGAATTCGAGCAATTTACGGAATTCGAGGAATTTACGGAATTCAAGGAATTCACAGAATTTGATGAATTTATAGAATGTGAGGAATTTACGGAATTCAAGGTATTCACAGAATTCACGGAATGCGAGAAATTCAACGAATTCGCAGAATTAGAAGAATTCAAGGAATTCACACAATTCAAGGAATTCACAGGATTCACAGAATTCAAGGAATTCAAAGAATTCAAGGAATTCACAGAATTCAAGGGATTCACAGAATTCAAGGAATTCACAGAATTCAAGGAATGCACAGAATTCGAGGAATTCACAGAATTCAAGGGATTCAAAGAATTCAAGGACACTTGAGCGGTCGCCCGGGCGGCTTCCTCCTCCACGCGTCGTCAAGCCTCGGCGAGCTGTCGTACCCGCTCCTCTTCGATTCGCCGAGCCTCGGCGATTTGGCGCGCCCGTTCTTCTGCTAACCGTCGATCTTCCGCGATCGTCTCGCCCGTGCTGCGGCGACTCTCTGGGCCTCGTCCGTGACCCGACGCGCCCGTTCCTCGGGACCCTCGTTGGCCCGACGTGCCCGACGACTGCGCGTACGCTGGTTGGAACGCGTCAACTTCGTGCTCTCTGTCATCAAGAGA
Organism: Andricus curvator; assembly: GCA_932195095.1. NCBI lineage: Eukaryota > Metazoa > Arthropoda > Insecta > Hymenoptera > Cynipidae > Andricus > Andricus curvator. Next base: position 33,167 of record CAKNYM010048408.1, on the reverse strand, counting down.
AGTGTTTGCCCGATACGTATGCGCACCCAAATCAACTCCGCGAAAAGAATCGACGAACTGGGAACAACAAACACCCGTGACACGAAACAATCAAACGTTCTGGTTACTCCCTAGATCGAAATCCCCACGCCCGTGAACTCTCGATCCTAACGCCCGGTTTACGACTAGAGAACCAACGTCATCTCCTTTGCAGGGACAGGACCATTCTGTCTTATGGTCTTATGGTTAGATAAATCTGCTCAACATGTAAGAATAATAGACATAAGCGTTCCACTAAACAATAAAATTAGGCTGCGATGCACTAAGAATATCCAGGAATATGTGGAGCTGAAGCAGGAGATCTTAACAGTGTGGAGGGTGATGAAGGTCACCACTCACCAGGTTGTGATCTCATCCACTGGTAGCGTTCATGCGAGGTGCGTACAAATCTTCGAAGAGCTGGGAGCTCGAAATTTGCTACATTCAGAAGGCTGTATTGCTGAACACGTGCCGCATTGTCTGGAGTTTTCTGGACATGAACAATCGTAGCGGCTAAAGTCACCTTCTATGACCATCTCGCGTACACGGTAGTTGACTCTAATAATCCCATTTTTAATTTTTTGTTTTCAAACTTTGACCTTTTTTTGTATATGTGTGTGTCCGTGAGCATGTGTGAAGTTATGCTTGTGTCTCGCCATCTAACGTAAATAAAATTATTATTTTGAATCGTTGGTCTCAGTCGTTGGCATTGGAACTACCGTTTGTAAGAGAAATGGATCCCCATAAACTGGCTCTCGAGTATGAATGCCGGATCCCTATAAACGGGCTCTCCAGGACGAATGTTGGATCCTTAAATGGCTCTCCAGCTTGATTGTCAGATTCCTATAGATGGGCTCTGCAGGGTGAATGCTCGCGAATTACAATGAATTGTGCAGCAAAATAAAACGTCCATGATTTGAAGCAACTTAACCGATGCACATGCAAGATGATGACAATCTATCCAAGTCGTCATCCTAGATCTCTCATACCTCGAATATACCTCCCTCGAGATGAAGGGGGTAGAGGTTTGCTGAGTTTGTAGTGTCTTCATCGAAGAACGGTTCTGGCTACAGCCTGCTCAGTTCTCAGATTCTCTTATGCGACGCATACATAAACATGAATTCGTCAATGCTGCGGCGTTTCCATACCGTGCTGCAGATAGCGCCGTAGAGGAGCTTGGTCTCCCATTTGATTCCAGCGACACAACACATGACCTAGCATCGCTAACACCTTTGGTGCTCAAAAGCCGTGCACAGGAAGCAGAACATTCACTTCAACTAAGAGAACAAGTTGACAAGCCATTGAAGAAGGTTAGGGGTTTTACCAAAATTATTTCTGCGATCAGTCACGTGGGTGCCTTCCCGTCCCCCAAGATACTTTGGAAAGGGGTAACGGTTTGACCAACATTATTTCTGTACCCTGTCACAGGTGTGTCCTCCCACCCCCCATGTGACGCTGGAAAAAAGTAGGGGTTGAAACAATATTATTTTTCTGACTATTCACAGGGGTGCCTTCCCGCCCTCAGCGTGAAGTTGGAAAGGGGAAAGTATGTGACCTACATTATTTCTGAGACCAGTTAGGGGTGCCTTCCCGCCACCCACGTGACGTTGGCAAAGGGTAGAGGTTCAACCGACATTACGTATGTGACTAGTCTCAGAGGTGGTTCCCCCCATGAGACGTTAAAAAGGGGAAGGTATGTGACCTGAATTATTCCTGTGGCTAATCATAGGGGTGCCTTTCCGTCCTCCGCAAGAAGTTGGAAAGAGGAAGGTACGTGACCTATATAATTTCTGTGACCAGTTGCAGGGGTATTTTTTCGAGGGCTACAACTTTTATTGAAGACTTTTTCCTTCGAAACAATAATTATCGAAATATAGTGAAAAAATGAAAAACACCGTTTTTTGGTCTTTTGACCTTGAAACCCGAATTTGCGGTTATTTCCACTATCATTTTCGTAAGCAGCGAGTCAAAATACGTGGGAATACCAAGTTTTGAATCAATCGGAGGTACGTACTTTCCGGAACTGCATCCCTACTTTCTATGGATGATTAGATATTTTCATAAATTGTTTCAATAATGTGTTCTTCTTTTGAGAAATTTTCTCTTAGAATAGAGTTATAAATTCGCGGGTTTTTTCTCAAATTTATCAGCTTTTCAGTTGGGACGAGGCCCTTATCTCAAAAATTCAACATAAATAATTGTTTAAACTATTTACTATTATTTATAACAATATTCTCTTAGAATAATGCTAGAAAGTTGCAGTTTTTACAATAATTTTGCCACTTTTTGGCCACTTCATAATCACTGTGAGGTAGTAATTAAGCCAAGCGAACAAAAATAACTGTTTGAACAATTTTTATTATTATTAATAATATTCTCTTTAAATAATCTTGGAAAGTTGCGGTTTCTTTCTGAAAATTTTAACTTTTCGCCCAGTTTTTATTTAGGGCGATGTAATAATTAATGCAGTTTAGCAAACATAATGGTTTAAACAAATTAATATTGTTTATAACTATCGTATCCTATATTAATGCTGGATAGTTGTGGTTTTTCTGCAATGTTTAAGTTTTTATCTTAGTTACGGCTGTGATAAGAGCGTCTTTTGTAATTATCTATATGACTTGTAATAATTTGGCTTTGCTTGATCAGTGTTGCGACATAACATATAGTGTCACGCTGAATAATAAAGTAAACGAAAAGAATGAATGTCAAAGTCATTTTTAAACGAATAATACCTGTCGAAATACACAAATTTAAAGAAAATTTACGATTGTCACGTTTAAAATTAATGATGCAATCTGTATCTTTGACAGAATAATGATCAAAATTTTCTTAGGGTTTAATTAACATTTCATGTGAAACTAGCAATTATATGCGCGCGCTAACGCATTTCTAATTAATAACATACAAGTATATAAAATATAAAATAATAATAATTTGAAAGATAGTTTGAAATATTCACAAGAAAAAAGGGCAATAGCGGATATTTCAACATAAAGATGAAGTTTCATAAAAAAATATGAATTTTAAAACAAAAAAGACGAATTTTCCCAAATACAGATTTGTCAGTCATGAAAGAAAAAAAATTTAATCTAAAGTGTTGAACCTAAAAGCGAAAAGGCGAATGTTCTGTAGAAAAATTTAATTTTTAACCGTCAAATATCAACTTCCAGCAAACAAAATTATTTTTCAACAAAGTGGTTAATCATTTAACCACGCATTTGAATTCTCAATTAAAAATTTCAATTTTCAATAACATAATTAAACTTTTAACCAAAGAGATGGATTTTCAACTAAAAATATGAAGTTTCAACAGAAAAGTGATTTCTTAATAAAGTCGTTCAACCAAAATTTTCAAACAAAATAGTTGAATCCTCAGGCAGATAACATTAATTTTCAACCAAACAGTTTGCAACAATTTTGCAAAAATTTTGTGATAGTCCATTTTAAAGCAGTACATCTAAAATACTTTATCTCAAATTCATGAGATTTCGAAGAATTTCAAGTGATTCTAAAAGGGTACCATAGATATCGAAGGATTTCAATAACTTTAAGGGATTTTAGGGAATTTCAACGAAGTTCTAGAGAACTTTAGGGATTAAGGAAATAAAATGGAATTTGAAGAGAATTGTAGGGATTTCTACGGATTTCGTGGGGTCTCAGAGGATTTAAGAGATTTAGGCATTTTTAAAGAAATTTAAAAAGATATTTAAGATTTCAAAATGTTGTACGAAATTTTACAAGATTTGAGGGATTTCAAAAATTTTAAAGTATTTTAAAAAGTATAGAGTATTGTAAAAAATACTGAGGAATTGATTTAGATTTCAAGGAATTTTATTGAATTATTATCAGGGTGGCCGCTGGACCGGAAAATGACTGTGAATTAATTTTTTTAATCAGAATTTTTGCAAATTTTTTACTTGAAGATGTTGTGACCTTTAGTTTCATTGTTCACTTTTTTAGTAATTATAAAACCATTTAATTTACAATTCGTAATTCGAAAATATTTCACATTACAAGTTTTTCATCTTAGGCCTTCATTTTTAAACCTATATTTTCCATTTAAAAAATTTCAAAATGCAGTTCTGAGGAAGTACATGAATAAAAATTAAAGACTTGGAATTTAAAATTTTTAGATAAAAATGGTTTGAAGTTGATCAACTGTAAATATAAATTAATTCGTGATTTTTTAAAGATTGAGTACTAAAAATTAAACAATAATCCATTTTAAAAGAGTGTTTGAAACTTTATAAACTATTTTTAATTTTAAAATAACTTGAAATTAATAGATTCATAGAATAAAAATCCTCAAATCATTACAATTTCAGTAACCTAAATTAAAATTTCAGACGTTACAATTTAAAGAAAATTTCAAGGAATTTTATAGTACCTGAGGGATTTATAAGATTTCAAAAGAAAATAAAAGATTCTATAAGATTGCAAGGAATTTCAATAGATTGTAAGGTATTAAAGAGCTTGTATATTTTAAAGAATTTCAAGGAATTAAAAAAAAACTACAGAGACTTCAAGGGATTTTGTTTTAGAGGATTTTATTTGATTTGGGTCGGATTACTGGGGATTCAACTAGATTTAATCGTGGAATTTCAGATAACTTCAAAGGTCTTTCAAAAGGTGCCCAGGACATCAGCGATATTTAAAATATTTCAAGGGATTCCAACGGATTTCTAGAGAATAAATGAAATAAAGTAAAATTTCAAATACTTCTGGGGATTTAAGAGCTTTCAAAGGATCTAGTCAGATTAAGGGATTCCAAAGGATTCAAAGAGAAATCATAAGATTGCAAGGGATGCCAGCGAATTTCTAGAGAACTTTAGGGAATAAAGAAAATTTCAAGCGACTTCTTGGGATTTTGAAGATTTTGAGGCATCTAACCAATTTAAGGGATTCTGACGAAATTCTGAAGAATTTTAGGGAATGAATGAAATTTCAAGAGGCTACAAGGGATTTCAGAGATTTCAGGGGATCTGGCCAGATTTAAGGGATTCTAGCGGATTTCAAAATAAATTATAGTGTTTCAAGGGATTGCAACGGATTCCTAGAGAACTTTAGGGAATAAATAAAATTTCAAGGGTCTTCAAGGGATTTCAGAGATATCAATAGATCTAACCAGATTTGAGGGATTCTAGCGGATTTAAAAATAAATGATAGGATTTTAAGTGATTCCAACGAAGTTCTAGCGAACTTTAGAGAACAAATGAAAATTCAAGGGACTTCAAGGGAATTCAGAGATTTCAAGAAATCTAAGCAGATTTAAGGGATTGTATCGGATGTCAATAAAAATGATAGGATGTCAGGGGATTGCAGCGGATTCCTAGAGAACTTTAGGGAATAAATAAAATTTCAAGGGTCTTCAAGGAATTTCAGAGATATCAATAAATCTAACCAGATTTGAGGGATTTTAGCAGATTTAAAAAGAAATTACGATACTCCGAGAATTTCCAACGAATTTCTAGAGAACTTTAGGGAATCAATTAAATTTCAAGGTACTTGTTGGGACTTCAAAGATTTCAAGGGATCTAACCAGATTTAAGGGATTCTAGCGGATTTCAATAAAAATGATAGGATGTCAAGGGATTGCAACAGATTCCTAGAGAACTTTAGGGAATTAATAAAATTTTAAGGGACTTCTGGGGATTTCGGAGATTTCAATGGATCTAACCAGGGGTGCTATTCTCGAGACCACTCTAATATTTTTAGCATGCTAAAATTTTAGAGCGGTTGTTTGGTGCACTAAAATGTTTCGAGCGATTTCGGTATTCTCGAGATTGGTTCTTGACCGCTCTAAACGAAAATGGTCTACCGTTTATAATGCGACGTTGCCGATATCAATTTTCGAGTGGGAGCGGGGGATTGACCAATGAAATGCTGACTACAGAAGTAAGTGATACTGTTTACGTTCAACGTTGACGTACGTCAGGCCTGCCCAAGTAGGGGAAAACTGCTCGTTCACCACATGTTCGAGTTCCACCACCACGTCCCTCTTCACAGGTCCAGAGGCTTGGGGGGTGGTCGCTGTCGTGAAGTTGAATGAATAGAGGTCGGTGGTGGTGTTAAATACCCATCTGGAAAATGAGCAGTTTTCCCCTACTTGGGCAGGCCTGACGTACGTAGACGCCGCAAAAAGGTAGGTCCGAGAAGTCAAAAGCATTATGGCGCATGTGAAGCGGAGCTCTTCCTTCTTCATGCCTTTCAGCATCAAGGTGCAGTCCCGTGTTGGCAGAAAACGTCGGCGTAAAGCAGAATCTCAAGAGAGTAAAAGAGATAAATAGATCTGTCCGTCTCTTTCACTCTTATCCAAAATCTTATCCAAAATTTCTATAAATCTACCATTCATCACATCACGAAATGCCATATTAACTTCTGGATGGTTTATTTATATTTTTTCAATTTCCACAGTTCTACACGTGTTTTTTTATGTATTTGATTTTGAGGTTAGTTTATGTTTCATATTCACAACTGTCACTTGTCAATACGTCGTATGTATTTCGTTTTGAGGTTACTTTTACAATTATGCATCACTTTTCGTCTGCTTTTAGTATGCCGTTTCTCGTTTAGAGTGGTATAGACCCACTGCATGCAAAGTGGTCTAAAATTTTAGCATGCCAATCGGAATTAGTACACTAATAATACTCGAGAATACCGATTTCGGCAAACCATTCTAAAATCAGCCATTTTAGCATGCTAAAATATTAGAGTGGTCTCGAGAATAGCACCCCAGATTTGAGGGATTGTAGCAGATTTAAAAAGAAATTATAAGATTTCAAGGGATTTTAACGCATTGTTAGAGAACTTTAGGGAATAAATAAAATTTCAAGGGACTTCAGAGATTTCAAGGAATCTAACCAGACTAAAATGATTCCAACGTATTTGAAAAGAAATTATAAGATTTCAAGGGATTTCAACGAATTTCTAGAGGACTTCAGATATTAAATTAAATTTCAAGGGATTTCCAGGGATTTTATATATTTAAAGGGATCTAACCAGATTTGAGGGATTCTAGTGGATTTCAATAAAAGTGATAGGATTTCAAGGGATTGCAACAGATTCCTAGAGAACTTTAGGGAATAAAGAAAATTTCAAGCGACTTCTTGGGATTTCGGAGATTTCAATGGATCTAAACAGATTAAAGAGCTTCCAGCGGATTAAAAAATAAATGATAGGATTTAAAGGAATTCCAATGAATTTCTAGCGCACTTTAGAGAATAAATGAAAAGTCAAGGCACTTATTAGGATTTTAAATATTGCAAGGGATCTAGCCAGATTTGAGGGATTTTAGTGGATTTCAATAAAAATGGTAGGATCTCCACGCATTCGTAGAGAACTTTACGGAATAAATTAAATTTCAAGGGACTTCAAGGGATTTCAAATATTTGAAGGAATCTAACCAGATAGAAGGGATTGTAGCAGATTTGAAAAGAAAGAATGAGACTCCGAGGGATTCCAACTAATTTCTAGAGAACTTTAGGGAATCAATTAAATTTTAACGATTTCAAGGAATCTAACCAGATTTTGGGGATTCTAGTGGATTTCAATAAAAAAGGTAGGATCTCAACGCATTTGTAGAAAACTTTAGGGAATAAATAATATTTCAAGGGACTTCAAGGGATGTTAGACATTTCAAGGGATCGAACCAATAGGAACGTATTACAGCGGATTTAAACAGAAATTATAGGATTTCAAGGGATTTCAGAGATTTCAATTTATTTAACCAGCTTAAAGGGATTCCAGCGTATTTAAAAATAAATGTTAGGATTTTAAGTAATTCCAACGAATTTCTAGCGAACTTTAGAGAATGAATGAAAATTCAAGGGACTTCAAGGGAATTCAGAGACTTCAAGGGATCTAAGCAGATTTAAGGGATTGTAGCAGAGTTAAAAAGAGATTATAAGATTTTGAGGGATTCCAACGAATTTCTAGAGCACTTTGGGGAATAAATAAAATTTAAAGGGACTTTTTGGGATTTCCGAAATTTCCATGAATCTAACCAGATTAAAGGGATTCCAGCGGATTCAAAAAGGCATTATAAGATTTCAAAGGATTCCCACAATTTTGTAGAGAACTTTATGGAATAAATGAAAATTCAAGGGACTTCTTGGGATTTTGAATATTTCAAGAGATGTATCCAAATTAAATAAATCCAACAGATTTCTAGAGAACTGTAGGGAATAAATAAAACCACATGAAATTTCAAGGGACTTCTAGAGATTTCATACATTTCAAGGGATCTATCTAGATTTAAGGGATTCCAGCGGATTTCAAAAGAAATTGTAAGATTTGGAGGGATTTCTACGGATGCTAAGGGATGTAAAAAGATTGACGATTTTTCCAGGAATTTTTAGAGTACCGCAGCAACAGATTTCAGTATTTTCTGAAAGGATTTCAACGGATTCCAAAGCTTCTAGGGTGAATCTTAAAAGATTCGAAAGGATTCCAAGAGGTTTTTTAGGAGATGTATATTTTATATCAGATAACAATCCCGTAATGAAATATTTAAAAAATTGCATGTCACTTCTTCCTTCCTTTTTCCAAAGTCATGCTGATTTTTAAACAATTTTGAATTTCTATCATGAGTGTCATTTCAACCTCAGCATTTTTCGGATAGTTTGCTGTAGCTTTGGATCTTAAGCTATATGTGCTTAGTGTTTCACTCACATTTCCACTTCCCTACATTAATATGAATTTCGCCTTACTCTATTTCTTGTAATGAAAGGAATTAAATCCCTTTATTTGCCTCTTAAGTGTACACATTTTGTAACTGTCGATAATTTTTCTGCTCACTAATACACTGTTAAGAAAAACAGTAATCTCCCTGTCGGGAAATAGCCTTTCCAAGGTATAAAAGTCACCGATTGCGCGATATTTTTTACCAGGAACAGTTACACCGGTACTTGTCTACAATGCGGATCATTATTGGCACCGCTTTCCTAACTATAGCAGTTTTACTTGATTCAATTGGTGAGTTGGAAATTAAACAATTTGGAAAAATGTAATTGTTGGTCGAAAATTATGCTACTGTGGTATAAAATTCAACATTTTGGTTGAAAAATAACTTTTTCTGTTGAAAATTCATGAATTTTGTTGAAAATTCAATATCTGGTTAGAAATTTTGTTAAAAATGCATCTTTGTTGATAGAACATTAATCTTTTCTGTAAAAAATTAATTTTTCTAATTATAAATGTAACTATTTTATTTTTGGTTGAAAATTTATCTTTTTTAATTGAAAATTAAACTATTTATTTGAAACTTTATGAATTCTGTTAAAAATTAGTTTGTATCGATAGAAAATTAATCTTTTTTATTAAAAATTCATCTCTTTTGTTGATAATTTAACTTTTTTGTTGAAAGATCATTGTTTTTGTTTTTGGAAAAAAAAATTTTCACTGAAAATTGAATTCTTCCGCTGGATTGCTCGGTTATCCCAACTGATGATCTGACCTAATTCGAATAATCGAAGTAATCCCAGAACTTCAGAGTAATCCAGTTTTAGTACGTAATAATCCACTTATAGTCCAGTTCTAATCTGTAGTAATCCAGTTAGGTCAAAAATTCTACTTTTTTGTTAAATATTCATCCACCTTGACCGAAAATTCAAACATTTTGTTTAAAATTTAATTATTCTTTTAAAAGTTATCTTTCATGGTTGAAAATTAAACTGATCCTGATTCTGATTAAACTGAAATTAAACTATTCATCTGAAATGTTATTGCTTTATTCTGTACAGAAAAAATTCTTAGTTGAAAATTTTATAAGATTAAAGTGCTGGTCTTTGAATAATAGTTGTCAGGAAAAATTAAAAATTGGCCAGGGAAAAATCTGTGAATTTTGAACATTGAGTTTTCCGGTTACTCTGGATCCCCTAGCCATATGTTACCGTCCGCGAAGAAAGGGACCTTATGCACACAAGCGAGTGGAGCTCACGGACACGTCACGTACAGCTGTAGTGTTAAGTGGAGGGGCTGGCTCTCCTTGGCTTCTCGTTCGGTTTCCGCGTACGCTTATCTTGCCTATGTTTGTAGCTTAATAACAAGAAAAGTAATTAACTTATAAAATTTCTGATTATTGGAAATGAAAGTGTTACTCAGAGACTATCGATTGGCGGGAGAAAATGAAAATCGATTCCTTCCGCATTAGGTCCCTTTCTTCGCTGACGGTCACATATGCAGCTTGTTACTAAATATTTATTGTCTTTTTACGTAATTCCTTCAATAAGGATTAGAACTCACCAATTTATATTTCTTCTTACAGAATTAAGTTCACAGAGCAACCGGCAACCTCCCAATTATTACATCGAAGAAGTTGGAGAAAATCATCCTGTATACCATCCACCCAATGCTAATGCATTCAGAGGAAATCAGCCGGAAGACATTCAGCAATTATACGTGGATGCCATAGCCTATGAGGAGCGAGCGCAACGTGCAGCACGAATGCAGCACCAGGCCGTTCAGCGGCACGCAGCCATTCAAAACTCACTTCTTCAGCAATTAACCGCGCAAACCGTAGCCTTTGAGCAGGAAGCTCAAGGTAGAGCACAAATGCAGTTCCAGGCCGTTCAGCAGCACGCTCGGGAGACAGCCGCTCAGCGCCAACGAAATCAGCATGCAGCCGATCAGGACAGTGGTTTGCTGGATTTGACATTGGCAACAAGAGGACACGACAAGTCAGGGTAATATTAATATACAATGTCGTTTTTGAACAGAAGTCGAATAAAAGTGTTGAATGTCAATAAAAATTACACTGAAAGCTTTTCTTACATTTCTACCGACCCCTCCTTACCATTTCTCCCTCCATTATTAACTAACCACCCGCTTCCCTTCTCTATCCACACCATTATCTTTCTTAATCATTTGAAAAACAATCATTCAAAGTAGGCGCCAAGGGCTTACAAAAAATAATTTCGTAGCCTATTAAGACGTTAATTAAGTTTTTTAAAACTTCTCTTTCCCCTATCACAGGCATGCCCAACTCGGGGAAATTCCCTGAGAGGACACATGTTGCGCGTCCCTACTCTTTCTCCTAGAGAGCCAGAGATGTGGTAGACGCATGCGTGTGGTAGTCGCGTACGTACGCGCCTCCCACGCGCATGCGTCTACCACATCTCTCGCTCTCTAGGAGAAAGAGTAGGGATGCGGAACATGTGTTCTCTCAGGGAATTTTCCCGAGTTGGGCATGTCTGCCATATCACTCCCCCTTTCTTATATCCTAACCTGCCATATGCCAATCCTACCTTATTCGATCCTATCTTATTATCCCCTCCGCGCGTCACTCCCTCTACTCCACCTAATTCCCCCTCCCCACTTTCATCCTTTCCACGGCCGTCCACACCATAACGAATGCACCAATGAAACTGCTTTTCGTAGAAAAAAATACTTTCCCTATCAAATCTTTTTGAAAACAAACTGATATTGATATTCAATCGAGATATTAGGCTAACAATAAAACTCACGATTATAATAAACAATTAATTAGAAAAATATACAACTTAGCGTTCAATCAAGATTTAAACCAACTTCATGTTGTTCAATAATTTATTTTGTTTTGTCGACCAGGGTAATTAATTAATTTCTGATGTTAGATATTGCCGATTACTGGTCAAATAATTTTCTGGAGAAACGAGAACAAATCTGCCTCGGCCCCGATTTAAACCGGGAACGCCAGTATTCACGAGTGGAACGTTAACCAATCACGCCACGAGGGCGTAAATAAAATCCGGGAAAATTATTTGACCAGTAATCGACATACCTAACATCATAAATTAATCAATTAATTACCCTTGTTGACAAAATAACAAACGGCTGCGAAGTACTATGGACGTATTCAACATTGGTGTATTTATTTTTGCTCATTTTATGAGCATTTTGCTTCCTCATAGAGTGAGCTTTCCTTAACAAAAGAAAAATAATGGATACTTTTAATATTTTCTAAGCTTATGTTTCTGTCTTTCTACAAATTTTATTTTTAAAAAATCAGAGGATTGTAACCTCATAGAAACAATGTCACTTTTTTCAAAACTCTCTGAGCAGCTATTGATTAACCAATAATGGTCTTCGAAAATTCGTCAAAAGATCAGTCCGCGTGTCTCGAAGACGCGAACAATTACATCAAATGTAGTACTGTTATATTCTCAATATACAAAAATCCTCTTATAAACAAAGAAACTAATTTTGTTGGAAAATTTAAAAACGATATTATTAGATTACGGTAGATCATGAAAAGTTATTAATAAAGTCGTTCAACCGAAATTTTAAAACAAAATAGTTGAATCCTCGGCCAGAAAGATTAATTTTCAAACAAACAGTTTGCATTTTTATTAAAAAAAGATGAAATTTCTACTAAAACAGATGAAATTGAAGATGAAAAAGAGAAATTTTGAAAAAAGAATAGTTGAATTTTCACCCAAAAACAGATTTTAGTTTGACTTTTCAATATTGAAATATGAGTTTTACACAAGAAGTAAATTTTCTACGAAGATACTCGAATTTTCAAAACTAAATGACGTATGTTCAACAAAATAGTTGCCACAAAAATTCAACTACTAGGCAGAAAACCTTTTCTGCTCCTGAACTCCTGAACTTTTGGTGTAAAATTTACCTTTTTCAATAAAAAATTCAACTAAGTGGTTGAAAATCTGTGTGTTTTGTTGTAAATTCATTTTTTTTCCAGAAAATAATTCTCCCCGGTTCAAAATTACTGTTTTTTGTATTTCAAGAGATTCTAAAAGTGTACCAGAGATATCAAAGGATTTTAGAAACTTTAAACACAAAAGTGTGAAAAACCTCCTAAGAGCGTAATTCTCGTGAACGTATTAAGGACATTTTAAAAAAGTCGACTTTAGAAAGTTCTTAGAACTGACTATATTTAGTTCCAAGGTGCTGCACCTTCTAATTACGTTATTGGAACAACTTATAGTCGAACCAGGAAATACTGAAAAACTTTTCATTGAATTACAGATATATGTAAAAAATACATGTTCTATACGTCTAAACGATGTATATGTCAGGCCGTTTTTTGTCCATTAGACATTCCGATTTACACATCGTAGGGATTTTATATTTATTCTGTCGATATTAAAATACCTACTCATGTGTATGTTTCATAATATATTTTAGGTCTCTTCTTATATATAGATAGATAGATAGATAGGTAAACGTTTATTTTTCAGCCTGCTGGCCTTAAAAAATTGACTTGCTTACACTTTCTTTTTTTACAGAATTTTTTTGAAAACTAACCTTTAAAAAACTAACATCCATCCATACCTTATCTCTAAGACCACACGCTCTTATCGCGTTGCCTTCCTCACTCACATGTCCCTACTTTCTCGCATTGCCGCGCGTTGCCAAACTCTGCTTCCGCGGCTAATACCTAACACTCTACTATTTACAATATTTACAGATTACTTATATCTACTTTCTCTCCTATGTACAATCTTTTCATCTCCATTCCTCTTCCTCCTTTCTTCTCTTCTTCTCCATCTTACCCAACACTCCCTTCACCCATGCTACTGCCCTTTTGTCCCCCCTTTCATGCATCAATACCTCCATGCTTATCCCACTTCCTTCCTTAACATTTCTTAACATTTCTTAACATTTCCTAACTCATCTTCCAGATCTTTCTCCTTTTCTTGTTTTTTGTTCTTACACATCAATCTAAATCCCTTCCTCATTTCTACGTACTCCACCCTTTTCGCAGTACCCTCTTTCCACTTCTTGTACTTCCTCCTAACCTTCCTTTCTATATTTTTACATTCCCTATCCCACCACGGCTTCACCACTCCTTTCTTCTTCGTTTTGAATACCTTCTTTTGAACGCACCCTTTCACTTTCTCTTTTAAATCCTCCGATATCTCTTCCACCGACTCCTCTTCAAAGCGTACCTTACCTAACCGCTTCTTATACTTCTCTATCGCCTCCCTCGCCCAGCTCACCCTCTCCCCCATCGACATTTCTTCCCCACCTTACTTTCCGCCGCTCTCACCCCTTACCTACAACCCTAATGGCTGATGGTCTGATTCTACCCTCCCTTCTACTGCGAATCTCTTCGTCTCCTCCCATCTTTGCATATTCATGACTACATAGTCTATCACCGATAGCCCCACCTCACATAAATATGTGTATTCTCCCTCTTCGTCCCCAGTTTCCATACCATTTAAAGTCCCCCTTCTCTCTCATTCTACCATTAAAGTCCTCATCCCATACCACCATACCCTCCCCTCTTTCGCCTAGCAAGTCTTCCACCCTTTCTTTAATTCGTTCCATCCCATCCTTATTGTAGACTGTCACAAACTGACAAGTTACCTCTCCTATCTTCACTTCCCTCATTTGCACTCCCTCCCCCTCTTCCTCTCCACGAGCATCTTCCTTCAATCCACCTCAAACGCCCGTTATAATTCCCCTACTAGCCCTTCCTTTGTTCTTCACTCTGACCGCCTCCTGTAGTCTCCACCTATACCCCCTTGGCCGCTTTGGTTCTATTCTGTCCCATTCCTTTCTTGCTACCCACGTATCAACCAGTCCCACAACATCAAATTCCTGGATTTACCTCCTGAACTCCTCATCCTTTTTCTTAACCCCTGCTACGTTCCAGTACAGCACCTTCACTACTCCTCTACCCTGCATTACTCCCACCCCCTACTTTCTAAGAAACAAATTCCCCTGCACTTCCTTCCACACCTCTCTCTCCTCGTCCCATACCCACATTTTCTCGTCTACTTTTATTTTCCGATATCCTACCTTCGCCGATCTCCCTTCACTACTCTCCCTCCTAGCCCTGTCGTACAGCATTCTCTGCACACCCATTTCAATTGTCGTCAAATCGTGATTGATGAAAACTCCCTTATCCTTTAACCCACCCTATGCTCTGTAGCAGAGCTTCCACTCACTCCCTCTTTTTCTTCGCTCTTTAGCTTCAACCCTCGTATTACAATATTATTTCTCCTGTCTGCCTTCTCTTTTCTCTCCACTCTCAACTCCATTGCCCTTATCCTTTCTCTATCTGCTCTCTCCTCCTTTCCATCTGCTTTATTTTAACTTCTTTTTCTTTCCTTACCCTCTCTCATCCTTCTATCCTCTCCCTCATATCTTTCACCTCCTTTTCCCATTTCTCATCTCTGATTCCCAAATCCTTCCTCATGCCTTCCATCTGCTCCTTAGTCCCCCTTACGTCCTCCCTCAGCCCCCTGATCTCGCCTAACAGCATCCCGAGAGCCTCCTTCTCCAACTTTCCCTACATTTTTAATAAATCTGTTCGCAGAAAAAAATTTTAATACGCGCATATATACATATATATTATACTTTAAATAACAATCGTAGGTCTCTCTAAATCAAAATTGGTAAACTTCAAATAATCACTAGTGAAATTTTACAGACTCGACTAACGAAAAATGAGCCATAAAGGTTGATAGAGAGTTAATAATTGGATTAGTTGAAATATTAGTCAATTCAATAGCCGAAAAAAATGTATTGATTGGTGAAGATAAATAAATTCACTTAGGACTGTATATAATAATTTAAAAAAGTTAAAAACATGAAAATCATGAAAAATAGAAAAGTTTAATTAAGCGACGATATGATATACCATTCGTATCTCTATTGAAACAATAAGAAGGCCATGTTGTGACATTTTAAATGTGAGGCAACGTGCCTCACTTCAAAAACATTGCCTTATTATTATTTGCCTTGAATAATAGAGTGGTACAATTTTTTCTCTCGAATTTTCATGCACCTCGCCTGAAAATTTGTTTGAATCCACCGAAAAATGAATCCATTTTTTTTAATGATATTGAGAGGTGGCCAAAGTCCATATGAAATTGAACGCATATTTGCTATGAGAAAAAATAAGTTTTTGTAAGTTTTATCGGGTTAAAACTTAAAATTTCTCTTCACAATTGGCCATAGAATACGAACGAAATATTACTTTTTAAATATCACCTCTATAAGTCGGTTTCATAGGGTCCCAAAAAAACCCCATAAGTGAAAAAAATGTATTTTGCGAGTTTTTGGCGCTAACTAGGGGAGGCGGGGGCGAGCTGAGCATACTAATAATTTTCAGGGGAATATTTGCAAACTATAGTAGTTTTTTAAAATCTAAGTGGTTCTTTACATTATTTGAACCTTCAGGTATCAATTTTATGAAGAACGAAGTGTTTTAAAAATATTACTTGTTTTGAAAATATGAAAATTATAAACTGTGAACATGTCTCATCTCGCCCCAGCTCCGGGGCGAGATGAGACACGCTAACTATTAATTATTTTTTGTTGATAGAAGTTTACTTTTTGTGTGACTTTGTAGGTATAATTTAGTCTTATTACTCAGGGGAAAGGGTTCATAAATATTTGAAAGTATAAATGCAATTAATGATCAGTTTAATACAATTCTTTTATTTATTTTTACATAAAATAGAAATTGTAACCTCCTAACATTTTAAACCACTGACAGTCTTGTCAGTCTTCAAGATTTAAACTTCTTTTAAAGTTTGAACACAAGAAGTTTTTTGGCCGTGGTAAAGAAAAACTTATACATGTGTCATTGTCATTAAGGTTGACTTTACCATTGCACAGTACGTAGCGCAAATTATCGCTAAGCTTCAAAATTGAGTTTGGAACCGTTGATAATATTATTAGAATTAGAGAATAAAAAACCTTCAAATTTAGGATGTAACAAACTAAAATAACTTGAAGATCTTTGATTTCTTCTATCGCAGCTCAGTATTATAATTTATCTACTATTTCGATTACCGCTACGATTTAAAAATAAGTTTGAAACGAATGATGAATTATTTTCAAAATAGAATGAAAAACATTTTTAACAATAACCGTTCCAAGTTTGTATTACTAACTACGTGACTAGATATAAATTCTTAGCCCTGAAAAATCTTAGATTGCGGTTGCACTTGCTGCGCAACAAGATTCTGCATTGGTCCGTTTAGTGGAACTTGCATCGGGTATTGCTGTGGCATGTGACCTGGAATTTGAACTGCCATATTCATAGCTTGATGCATCATCATTCCCGAGTATTGGGACATCGGGAAGTGTTGCGTGTAGTTTGAAAACTGCAAAGGAATTTGAACTAACACATTGTTAGCAGCCATTGCTTGGGGATTCGTTATCTCCTTCTTCTTTCGTGGTTGCCGTTTTGGCTTTGCTTTTTCCTTGCTTTTCAAGAGCTCTTCCTTATACTGAGGTGATGTGTTTGTTCCGTCTTTCCCGGTTTGCGTCCTCTACGTTTAGGAATTTTGGTAGCAGTTTCTTTTTCTCTCGCCGTTTTATGTAGGGCTTCACGAGGTAACTCAGCCAGCTCACTTTAGTTCGACGGTACCAAGAGACTATGTGAAGCAGCTTCTGCTCTACCTAAGACAGTTATGGAAGTTGAATCTACATCATACATACTGCTCGCATGGAGATCAACGTCAATTATGTTGTTACACGTTTGGTCCATCCATACATCGAAATGAGACATTCCATCCTCTTCGTTTTGCGCGAAGACCGAATCTGCTAAAGCTTGAATATATCTCAGTCGCATTAGCAGACTTCTGTTTGAATCATTTCGTTCACACTCTTCTGAATTCTTTTATTTCTCGAACTGTTGACGAAGAGGAGTAGACGATTGTGCATCAATTGCCAGCCTAACTTCATCAATAAGCTGCAAAAACGCTGATTGCCTAACATCTCCGGAAGTAGATGGTTGGTTGATAGTGTCAGCGGAAAGTTGACTGACACTCTTTTCAACTTCTTTAAAGACAGAAGCACGAGCGAAGTCTGCATCCGTAAATGCTTCCGGATTGAAAGGCCAAATCCCTGTCTTCTCGAAAGCATTTTTTCTGCTGAGATTGTAGCAGCTTTGTCGAAAGCCTTTCCGATGAGGAAAAAAACTTGTTTCAAGTCGACTGCTTGTTCAAGATGTAATCTGAGCCATTTGTGTACTTCTTTGGTGTATTAGATACTCAATAGCTTCATGAATCCAACATCCAGTGGCTGCATCAGATGCTTGTAGTGTGGTGGAAAGCACAGGATAATAACGCCATTTGCCTCTGCCAAATCAATCACATCAATATTTTTGACATGTAATGCATGTCCATCCAAGAGCAGCACAGGCCTCTCTTTGCTGCAGCCAGTGTACTCAATGAATCTCTTAAGCTATGCAAAAAAAATATCGCCGTCGATCCATCCACTGGGACTCAATCCAGCCCGCGCACCATGTGGGTTTCCGTTCAAAAATTCTGGATTTGCGCGTTTGCGTGGGAAAATCAACATGAGAGGCATATATTACCCGCTAGCATAAAAACAGACGTCTACCGCCACCAAAGACCTACGTTCGGCTGATGTAAGGCACCCTACCTGATGCTTTCCCTTGAGAGCAATAATTTTTGAAAGGCTCTTTCAAACTATAGTTACTGAAGTCTGTTCAACGTTCCAAATGAATCTAGCCGTTAGATTGTCTTTCTCAATCATTGTACGCAGACGAATGTAGAATTTTCCAGCAGCTTCTTTATTAAAGCCTTTTCCTCTTTCGGCTGATGTTGCTTCTGGTTTCCGAAGAGACAACTCGGGATGCCTCTTCATGAAATTATTAATCCAGTCTTCAACCCATAATCCATTTTCCTGATTGAAATGTTTCTTGAGTTTGAGCGTTTTCGCTAATTGAAAGGCTATTTATTGCTCTGACATCCAATGGTGTCAAGCTGTACATATTTTCCTCCATGGATGTTTAGGTATTTGCTAATATCATTTTCTTACTCTTTATAAAAAACGATTGAAAATCCCAATCCTAAAATAAAATACAGAAAAACAGACTCCTACCGCCACCAAAAACCCACGTTCGGCTGATGCAAGGTACCCTACCTGATGCTTTCCCTTGAGAGCAATAATTTTTGAAAGGCTCTTTGGAACTATATTTACTCCAGTCTTGTCAACGTTCCAAATGAATCTAGCCGTTACATTGTATTTCTCAATCATTGTACGCAGACGAATGTAGAATTTCCCAGCAGCTTCTTTATTAAAGCCTTTTCCTCTTGCGGCTGATGTTGC
>CAKNYM010048408.1:0-14098 GCA_932195095.1 Andricus curvator | reverse complement strand
CCAGCAGCTTCTTTATTAAAGCCTTTTCCTCTTGCGGCTGATGTTGCTTCTGGTTTCCGAAGAGACAACTCGGGATGCCTCTAAATGAAATTATTAAACCGGGCTTCACCCGCTAATCCATTTTCCTGATTCAAATGATTCTTGAGTTTGAGCCTTTTCGCTAATTAAAAGGCTATTGCTCTGACATCCAATGGTTTTAAGCCGTACATCTTTTTCTTAATGGATTTTAGGTATTTGCTGATACCATTTTCATGCTCTTGAGAAAAAACGGTTGAAAATCCCAGTCCTAAAATAAAATGCCAAACGTTAAAATTGCACTTTACAATTTTGCATCAGGTGTTATAACTGAAGGTAGAAAATTAACATTAAATTATTTTCTGTTACTCTAAATTATTATAAATTTAAATTACTAAACATGCTGGTCGCTAATAAATCATAATCGCAATTATAAAACTTATTTGTAAATACAAATTACTGTTTTAAAATAAGATAGAATGACAGGATTCAGGTGTTGAGATTTTAAACGGTTTTATTTTTAATTTATTTAATTTATTTAGTCTATTTTTCGATTTCGAGATACTCAATATAATTATTTTGGTTATACCTAAAAAGAACAGTAATGAAAACCACATACTTTGAGAGAAAATTCATTGTCTCATTTGACCCTGTATGCTCATCTCGGCCCGGTCTCCCCTATGAGTTTTTGCAGTTTTTGTTAATGTAAACTGTTTATAATATATAAAATAATACTTGATACCGATAATTAGATGTTCACATAAATTGATCAAACAATTTATTATTGTTTTTAGCAATTTTCTCTTTATATATATGTCGAAAGACACGGTTTTTTCACAAAATTTTCACTTTTTGTCAAATTTTCAATTACGTTGATGTTATACTTAATTAATGTTAACAAATAAAAATGTTTACACAATGTATTATAATTTTTAATCATATTCTATTAGAATAATGCTGGAAAACTGCAGCTTTTTTTTAAATATTCCACTTTTTGTCCAATTCTCAAATAGAGTGTGGTAAATAATTTATTAAAGTGGATAAAGTTAATGTTGAAAAATTGTACGGATATTGTTAATAATATTCAATTTGAAAAATGCTAGAAAGTTGCGGTTTTTTCTGTAATATTCAATAATTTGTATACTTTTCACTTGAAATGAGTTAATACATACATACATACATACATACATCGATTAGCAGTTCGAACTCGAAAGTTCATTGCCTCACTACCCGATTCGGGTAGTGTTTCTAGGTGGATATTTACTACCAATGTGGGCCCACCACACCCACGACGGGCCAACAGCACGCAGGTATTCCTGAACGGTTACCCATCCAAGTACTAACCGCGCCCAACAATGCTTAACTTCAGTGATCTTACGAGAACTGGTGTTTCCAGCGTGGTATCGCCGTTGGCAAGGAATGAGTTAATAAATAATTAAATTCAGCAAAGATGATTATTCAACGAAATTATCATTGTTTATAACTATCTTCTTCTTCAAATTAAATTTATTCAGAAAAAAGATCTTCTCGTTTCGCTTCGCTGGGATACGAACGTCAGGTCAACTGATTTTCGGTCAGGTGCTGTAACCACTGAGCTACTAGAGAGATCAGAGGAAGAATCCTTTTTCTGAAATACGCTTTATTTTGCCAGATGTTACATGTTTCGGTCATTTTTTCGTAGCTGGTAATATTAGTCTGAAAATTTGATTTTTCTATTTTCAATGCTGTTTTTTACGAATAAAACAAAAACTGCGCGTCATATCAAAAAGTGAATAATAAGAAATTTGTAGATATTTTTTAGGTGCACAATTTTGGTGAGATGATCTTTTCTGGTATCTTGCATAGTTTGAAAGCAAAATGGCTTTTTTGATTTTTCATTAATTTTTTGTGCGATCAAAATTTGAATTTTTTATTTTTCAAAAAATTCAAAAAGTTGTTAAGAAAATATTATAGGGTGTTCAAAAATCAACGTTTTTCCTTTCTTGGCTTTTTTTCATATCGTGCGTTTTTCGGCTTAAAATGTTCATTTTCGTTTGTTTTTTGGAATTTTTAAAATGCTATCACTCCAGTAATTTTTTTTTTATCACGAAAAGTCATAAGAATATTTTGTTTGTCATTTTGCGTACTACTAATAACCGTACATAGAATTTTCAAATCTTCCAAAAAAGTGGTCTCAAAAATTTTCAAAATGTGCTCACTTTTTGGATTTTCATCCAAAATAGCTGGTTAACGAACTCGTTCTCTATTTTTCGTCCATAAAAAAGTGTGCCAAAGCTCAATCAAATCTGATCATTTTTTCAAAAGTTATAGTGGCTACAGACAGACAGACAGACTACAGACTACAGACAGACAGACACATTGGTAAAAATCGTTTTTTCTAGCTCAGGGGGTCTCAAAACGTGGAGATTTGATGAAAACCGACTATGTCAAATTTTACATAAAACCAATACCTTCTCATTAGCATGAGAATGTAACAATTTAAAAATGTGAAAAACTTCACTGAATTCAATAAATTTGAAATAAGCTCAGAAAAATTTAAGGGAATTTAAAAGAATTTGATGAAATGTCTAAGAATTCTAGGTGAGGTTAAAAGACTCCAGGATCAATTTAATAAAAAAACTTTAAAAATTTAAAAAAGCCATTGATAAAGCCAAAGTAGAATTGAATAAATCTAGAAAAATACAAGTGAATTAAGAATTAAAGGAGAATTCTACAAAATAATTTAAAATCTCTTAAAATCTTTAACACCCTACTAATTTCCAACAAAAAAGTGACTACAAAACCACTCAAAAGAATTCCAATTTAAAAAATAAAAAAATGCCATTGATTTCAGTAAAATTTCAGCGAATTTAAAAGGATTAAAAATAATGTAGAATACATTAATAAGAATCAAGAGTGAATTCAAAATGAATTGCAAAAAATATTTGAAAAACTCTTGAAATTTTTGAAACTCTACGAAATCCCTCTATTCATGTGAATAAATTCTTTGAAATCCATCAAAATATTAAAATCCCTTAAAATTAATAAACCTATTGGGAATCCCCTAAAATTGTTCAAATTTCTTGAAAATGCCTTGAAATCTTTTTAAATACCCTAAAATATTTCAAAGTCTTTGAAATCCATTAAAACTATTCAAATAAAAAAAATTGTACTAAAATATTTCAAATCCTTTGATATCTTTTGAAATCCCGTAAAACTTTTTAAAGTCCTTGAAAACGCCTGGAAATCTTTTACAATACCCTAAAATATTTTCAAATCCTTTGAAATACCATTAAATTACTAGATTCAATTAAAAATTACTTCTAATCTTTTAAAATAACCTAAAATATTTCAAATCCCTTAAAATCTTTTAAAATCCCTTGAAATTTTCCAAAGCTCTTGAACACCAATCAAATAAAAACTTTTAAAAATAAAAAATCCAATGAATAAGTAGAATTTAGTAAATTCAGAAGAATTCAAGTGAATTAAAAAATTAAAAGAATTCCAAAGAATTCTGGATAAATGAATAAGAATGCAGGGTGAATTCCAGAAAAAATAATATCAAATATCTTCAAATCTTTGAAATCTTTGACCCTAATAATTCCCAAAATCTTGGAAAATTGATTAAAATACCTTGAGAGCCTTAAAAAACCCTTACAATCATTGAAATCATCGGAAACCATATGAAATCCTGTTAAATCTTTTAAAATATGTATCTTAAAACAGTATAGGTCCTGTAAAATCGTTCGATATCTTCTGAAATTCTAGAAAATTCTTTATCCTAAAATATTTCAAATGCTTTGAAATCGGGATCGGCCTGTGAGGCCTGCTAAAGTGACAAATCTGCAGCAAAAAATTGATTTCTTAAAAATTAATTCTACTTTAAACCAGAAAAGATTATAATTCTCAACGATAAATGTAATAGTTGATATTTCAATCATGAAAGGTTGAAATTAAAACAAAACGCAGTTCAATTCAACCACAAAATACGAATTTCCAACAAAATAGTTGAAGCCATAACCAAAGCAGATTCATTTTCAATTAAACAGTTGAATTTCAAACCAAAAAAAGATCACATTTCTACCAAAATAAGGTAAACGTCCCAGTAATCGTGGCGGTCCCAGTAATCGTCAGTTTTGAAGTATAAACGCTAGAAGTAAGTATTTTCCGCATTAAAATATATTCCTAAAATATTTTGAAGTAAGTTTGAACATTGCTTGTTATAGAAACTAAATTAGTTTTTTTATACAAATAGTGCACATGGGTAAACAAAATTTATTTGTATTGCCGGTGGCGATGAATTACGAAACGTGGAAAATAGCTTAACCTTTCGGTTAGGAAAGACGTTTCTTTGCTTAAGCTTTTAATATGTCCAAAAATTACTTGATCAGGACGAAAATTTTTTTTATGTGATAAAAGATCATTTTTGTTTCATAAAATTAAGTAAAGTCTTCATTTAGTACCTTCTCGTTCGAGAAATATCGAGCACGATTATAGTGACATTTCAAAAGCATAGTTGCTCGAGTAATCGCGACCGGTCGCAAAGACTAGGACGAATCTGTCAAAATTTTATTTCCATATTTCGTTACAAAGAATGATTTAATTAATTAAATTAATTTAATTAATTTAAAAAAGGCGTGAAATGAAATCGGAGAACTGACTTGTTACTGCGTGAAAAGCAATCGTAATATAAATTAGTGCTTGAAACTGAAAAAAGGTGATGTAAAATATTGGCATGACTTTAGTGATTTCATTATAAATTTTTTAGTTTCTGATTATTTGTCAGTGAAGTTAATATTTATTGAGTAGTTTTTCATTAGCTAACATTATTCTATACTGCATAATATAAAGAAAAATGTGTACCAGACATACAATTATTGATAGTTTTAATGCTCTGACAACGTAAATACATAGAACATAACCTCCTAATACACATGATTTTTTTAGTCACTACAATTTATCAAATTTCGTCATTGTGTTTATAATTTACCTATGTTGCAAAAAAGTTAATTATACAAATTGCCAGTGTGTAAATTTTTGTATCCTATGTAATTATGTTGTACTTAGCCATTTTATAGAACAAAGTTAGGTTATATGACTTTATACAACTCAATATAATTTTGCGAACTTTATTTTCAATACGAAAATGGTAATAATTTTTCATTATAATATTCAGTATTATAAAAGAATTTCAGCATTGTAGTTATCACTTATCGTGATAAAAATTCTAATAAATATTTATTTCGATTTATTTTTGAGTTCACTTTATTTCTTATAAATAAAATATTAAATTTATTCGAAAATATTTTTAATTTAAATAAAAACTAAAAATTTTAAAATAAAATTCATTTTTATTATGATTAATTATTATAATGTCGATCAGACGTATTGGAACTATCAGAAGATTCGATTTTGAGGTTATGTTTCGACGGATTTCATCTCGGAGGTCTCAATCTCTCAATCAATATAAAACTAACAATACATCTTTCATTTTATTAAAGTATACTTAAAATACAAAAATACACTTGAAATACACACGTCCAAATCACTAAAAACACATTTCAAGAAAACTTAAACTTTTTCGCGAAGACTGGGACAACGACTCGCGATTACTAGTACATGGCAGATTTGGAAATGGCGATAACTGGCACATCGGTGCTTTTTGACTTTTAATTGTTTATCAATAAGAAGTAATATTAAATATAATGTAAAACCAATTTTTATAATATTATGGATGTTTAATGCTTCAATCAGTACCAATAATTTTTTAACTAATCCTTCCAAAACAATTTTCTAAATATTTGAAGTCAATGAAATCTCTTATGGTGACGATTACTGGGACGTTTACCTTAGTTCAATTTTCGAACAAAGAGATATAATATAATATTCAACAACAAGAAATTAATTTTTACCGAGAGCAAACGAGATAAATTCCGTACAAAAAATATGATATTATTTTCAAATAAAAAGAATGAACTTCAGTGATATCAGGGATATTTAAAAGATTTTAAGGGATTCCAACGGATTTCTAGAGAACTTTTGGGAATAAAGGAAATGAAATGAAATTTCAAAGGATTTAATCAGATTTAAGGGATATCCATATCGTGCGTTGTTTCACTTGAAATTTTCATTTTCGTCTGTTTTTTTTTAATTGTGCAAATGCTATAACTCTGATAATTTTTTTTTACTGAAAAAAGGTGTGAAGATAAATTGTTCGTCTTTCTGAGTACTACAAATAGCCGTAAATATAATTTTCGAATCTAAAAAAAATGGTTTCGAAAATTTTGAAAGTGCTCTGACGTTTTGAATTTTTATCCAAAATAGGTGGCTAACGAACTTGACCTTCACTTTCCGACACTAAAAGAGTATAAATAAAGGCCAATCTAATAGATTAAATCTTTCAAAAGTCACCGTGCTCGCAGACAGACGTACATACATAGATACAGACACATTCGTAAAACAAGAACTGGGGAAGGGGTTAAAATTTTCACAAATCTAATGCCTTCTGTGATGAGAATGTAAAAGATTGCATGACGCAATATTCCTACTTTTTTCAAAACTCATGCTACTCTTGACACAATTTCGAATTTCTGAAATGAGTGTTATTTCAACCTCGACATTCATTTGATATTTTCCTGTGTATTTGCTCTTTCTTGGAGGAAAATTTCGTAAACGTAGCTTATTTTTTTGAGTCACTAATATACTTTTCCAAAAAAACAATGATCTCATTGTTGGAAAAATTAATTTTTGTTGTATAAAATTGATGTATTTTGCGAAAATTAGACTTTGTTGTAGAAAATTTAACTATTATGAAAATTCAACTACTTGGTTGAAAGTTCATGTTTTTTGTTGAAAATTCGTATTTCTCGGTAGAAAATTAATCTCCTCGGTTGAATATTGAATTATTTGGTCAGAAATTCCACAATTTGGTGAAAAATTAATTCTTTGTTGAAAATTCAACTATTGAGAAAAAATTTACATTTCTTGCTGAAAAGTTGTGTATTTCGTTGAAAATTTGTTTTTGTTGGTAGAAAAATAATCTTTTTGTTTGCAAACTTAATTTGTTGATTATAAATTTAACAATTGGGTGGAAAATTTATTCTTTGCTAAAAATTCAACTATTGAGCAGAAAATTTACTTCTGTTGTTGAAAAGTTGTGTATTTTGTTCAAAATTCTTCTTTTTTGCTGGAAAATTAATCTTGGTTGAAAATTCAATTATTTGGTTAAATATTCAACAATTTGGTGAAAAATTTATTCTTTGTTGAACATTCAACCTTTTTGTAGAAAATTGAACTATTTTGAAAATTCAACTACTTGGTTGGAAATTCATGCTTTGTTGAAAATTGGTCTCCGTTAGTAGAAAATTACTCTTCCTGGTTGAAAATTCAATTATTTTATTAGAAATTCAACAATTTCGTGGAAAATTTATTCTCTGTAGAAAATTCGACTTTTTTGAAAATTCAACTACTCGGTTGAAAATTCACGTTTTTTGTTGAAAATTCATCTTTTTCGGTAGAAAATTAATCTTTTCAGTTGAAAATTCAATTATTTGGTTAAATATTAAACAATTTGGCGACAAATTTATTCTTTGTTGCACATTCGACCTTTTTGTAGAAAATTGAACTATTTTGAAAATTCAACCACTCGGTTGGAAATATATGTTTTGTTGAAAATTCGTCTCCGTTAGTAAAAAATTACTCTTCTTGGTTAAAAATTCAATTATTTTGTTAGAAATTCGACAATTTCGTGGAAAATGTGTTCTTTGTCAAAAATTCGACTTTTTTGAAAATTCAACTATTTTGAAAATTCAACTACTTGGTTGGAAATTCATGCTTTGTTGAAAATTCGTCTCCGTTAGTAGAAAATTACTCTTCCTGGTTGAAAATTCAATTATTTTATTAGAAATTCAACAATTTCGTGGAAAATTTATTCTTTGTAGAAAATTCGAGTTTTTTGAAAATTCAACTACTCGGTTGAAAATTCACGTTTTTTGTTGAAAATTCATCTTTTTCGGTAGAAAATTAATCTTTTCGTTTGAAAATTCAATTATTTGGTCAGAAATTCCACAATTTGTTGAAAAATTATTCATTGTTGAAAATCTAATTACTGAGCAGAAAATTTACTTCTGTTGGTGAAAAGTTGTGTATTTTGTTGAAAATTCGTCTTTGTTGGTAGAAAATTAATCATCTTTGTTGAAAATTTAATTATTTGGTTACAAATTCAACAATTGGAGAAAAATGTATTTTTTGTTAAAAATTCATATTTTTGGTTCCAAAATTTAACTATTGAGTTGTGAAGAATAATTCTACCTTGTTAATAATTAAACAATTGTTATCTAGCATGGTTTTTTGGTTGAGAAATAAAATGTCTTGTCGAAAATTCGTCTCTTTAATTATAAGATGTTATGATTAATTTTATTACCTGGTCGACATCAAATAACATCATCTAATTCGTCTCTTTAGTTGAAAATTTAGCTATTTTGTTTAAAAATTGGTGTTTTTTTTCGTGAGAATTTCTTTCTTTACAGAAAATTGAACTATTTCATTTTTCGTAAAAAAATTGATCTTCTTTAGTGGAAAATTCGCCCCTTTTGTTAGAAAGTTAATCTTTTTGATTGAAAATTCAACTACTTTTTGTAACATTAAACTACTTTGTGAAAAATTTTACCAAAATTGTTTCGTAACTGAAAATTTAATTCATCTTTTTTGCTTGAGAATTTATATTTTTGGTTAAATATTTATCTATTTTGGTAAAAAACTAGGATCTTAAAGCAACCCCTAGGCCTAGTATCAAGTCAATATTCTTGCGTGACCTTTTCGGAAGTACACCTTTCATCTTTTGGATTTGAAGTTTTATCTTTCTTGGAAAAAAATGCAACTGTTGGGTTGAAAATAAAACTTTTTGGATGAAAATTCGTCTTTTGAGTTGAAAATTCAAATATCTTCGTAGAAAATTTACTTCTTGTTTCAAACTCATATGTTGAGATTGAAAAGTCAAACTCAAATCTTTTTTTGATGAAAATTCCACTTTTTTTTTGTTTGTTCAGAATTGGTCTTTTTTATTTAAAAGTTCATACGTTCTAGTAGAAATTTCATCTTTCTTAGATAAGAATGCAACTGATTGGTTGAAAATTCATCTTCTTTTCTCGAGGATTCAACTATTTTGTTTGAAAACTTTGTTTGAACCACTCTGTTAAAAAATCATTTTTTTTGTTGAAGATTCATAATTTTAGTTGAAAATTCATCTCTCTGGTTAAAAGTTGAACTATTGTGTTGAAACTTTATGTTTTTCAAGTGAAAATTAAACTGCGTGGGTGATAGTTGAATTTTTTGGTTGAAAATTAATTTTGTCGGATTAACGTTTTTTGGTTGACAATCTAACTATTATGTTGAAAATTAATTTTTTGCTGAAAATTCTTATTCTCTGGTTGAAAATTTAATTTTTTG
This sequence comes from Andricus curvator, assembly GCA_932195095.1. Lineage (NCBI taxonomy): Eukaryota > Metazoa > Arthropoda > Insecta > Hymenoptera > Cynipidae > Andricus > Andricus curvator. The sequence continues at coordinate 4,657 of CAKNYM010048408.1, read as the reverse complement.
TACAGAAAATTCGTCTTTTGGCTTGAAGATTCAACAATTTATATGAACTTTTTTTTTTTTCGTGACTGAAATAACTTTATTTGTTGAACGTTCGTATCTTCGGTTTCAAACATTTTTTGTTGTGAAGATTGCAAACTCATTGCACAAATTATTCTTAAACATATTTTTTATACTTGTATATTATTAATTTGCAATGTAATAGCGCACGTATAAAATCGTTAATTTCATATTAATTATTTATGAAACCCTACAATTATGTTTGATCACTATTCCGTGAAAGATAGGGATTGCATCATTCATTTTGAAAGAGAACAGAATGGGGAAATTTTCATTGAATTTGTTTCTTTCGTAAGGTATTATCGGTTTAAAATTGAGTTTCAACATTCATTCTTTTCGTTTGTTTTATCATTCAATATTGCACAATATTTTACGTCGCAACTTTTATAAGACAAGGCCTTTGGTGTTAACTTGCAATAATTATGATCTCAATAATACGGAAGTGGACAAAAAGCTAGAAATTTCAAAGAAAAAAGCAGCTATCTAGCTATAATATAGAAGAAGATAAGCAATAATAATTTGTTTAAACAATCAGGTCTGCTCAATGGCATTAATTAATATATCGCTCCAAGTGAAAAACTTGACAAAAAGTTAAAAATTTAATAAAAACAGCGACTTTCTAATATTATTCCAAGAGAATATTATTAAAACTGATAATAAATTGTTGAAACGATTATGTTTGTTAACTTGAATTCATTATTACCTCACTCTAATTGAAAATTGGACAAAAAGTCGCAAGTTTTAGAAAAAACTGCAACTTTCTAGCATTATTCTAAGAGAATATTGTTATAAATAATAATAAATAGTATAAACAAATACTTTTGTTGAATTTTATTGATTATTGACTCGCTCTAACTGAAAAATTGAACAACTTTTATTTCTGTGAAAATATTCGCTGTGAACAAATTTTTATTAACATTTTTTAAATTAAAAAAAATTTGTATTAAAAAAATACAAAAAATTATAAATAGCGCAAAAAACTCGCAAAAACCAATTTTTTGGGACCCGATAAGACAGACTTATGGGGCTGATATTTAAAAAGTAATTATTCATTTGAATCGTTTGTATTCTATGGCTAATTGTGAAAAGAAATTTTGAGTTTCAACTCGATTTACGTGATATTGACGATTCTGAATAAAATATACAAAAACCTGTTTTTTTCTTATGAGAAATACGTGTTACTCTTCATGGAGCTTGACAGAACCTTTAAATACAATTTTTTTTAACTGATTTATTTTTTTCCAAATTCAAACAAATTTTGGGGTGATGTGCATGAAAACTCGAGGAAACAGTTTTCCAATGCATCCTAGATTGAAAATATAAATATTTCATTGAAAATTATTTTTTTTTTCGTAAAAACACAATTTTTCAAATTAAAATTATAATTATTCCATTTTTGGTCGAATAATCTTTTTAAATGAAAATTTCACTAATTGTTTAAAATGTAGCCTTTCTTGGTTGAAAATTCAACTATTTGGTAGAAAATTAATCTTCTCAGTTAAAAATGCATGTTCTTAATAGGAAAATTCAATTATTTTGTTAAAAATTTATCAAATTTGTAAAAAATCTATTTTTCGTTAAAAATTCAACTACTTGGTAAAATATTAACCTTTTTCGTTAGAAATGTATGTATGTTGTTGAAATATCTTTTATTTTTGGTATAAGATTAATCTTCTTTGTTGAAAATTCAAGGAATTGGTTGAAAGTTGAAGTACTTTGTTAAAAATGCATTTTTTCATGCAGATGCATAATTTTAGTTTAAAATTAATCTCTTTGGTTGAAAACACTAGTTTACAAAATTAAATTTTTTTTCTGCTCATCAAATCTTAACATGATTTTTTTATGTATTTTGGCCCACTAAACGCGAAAATCACAAACAAAAATTATTTTATGGAAGCGTTTTCGAGATATCACTGTTAGAATTTTTTTTTTCAATTTTCAATGTTGTTCCGACCTTTTTGAGTACATCTCGAGTTCTAATTGACTGATTTTCCTAACCGAGAACTCAAATTGATGGCAACTGAATCCTCTACAACTTTCTATTCTAAAGTTTTCAGATCGGCCCATTAGTGCAGATCCTAGTATTTGTATTAATAAGTATTTTTCGTAAAGAATTATTTTGTCAATTTTAAATATAACTATTCCACTTTTTGTTGAAAATTTATAAATTCTGTTGAAAATTCGTTTTTATCGATAGAAAATTAAACTTCTTGGTTAAAAATGCATGTGTTTGGTTAAAAATTGATCTTTTAAGTTGTAAATTGATATACATTGTTCAAAATAAATTACTTTTTATAAGAAGGTGTCCTTTTTGGTTGGAAAACCAACTGTTTCATTGAGAATTTATCGTTCTGGTTGAAAATTTAACTACTTTGTGGAAAATCCGTTTTCTTGTGTAAAAATTATTTAATTTAACTAAAAATCAATTATTTAATTTTTGGTGTGAAATAATTCTTTTTTAGTTGAGAATTAAAAAGTTTGGCTGAAAATGTATATTTTTTGTTAAAAATTTACTATTTGTTTGAAAAATTGAGTATTTTGTTGAAAATTCATTTTTGCGATAGAAAATTAATCTTCTGGGCTGAAAATTAATATTTTTGGTTGAAAATTCAATTACTTGGTGAAGAATTCAACAGTTTTGTTAAGAAATGAGAGGTAAGACCTTTTTGGAACTTTATCCCAATAATGTAAATTAAATGAAGTATTTATTGAAAATTCTTTTTTTTTATATAAAATTATGTTTTTTCAACTGACAATTAAACTTTTCCAGTTTTGTTTCAAAATGATCTATTTTAACTGAAAATTAAACTATTCGGTTGAGAATTTATTCATTTTGTTGAACATTCATCTTATTTGGTAGAAATTTAATTTTTTTGTTCGAAAATAAGGCTTTTCTGTTTGAAAATTCAACTGCTTGGTTGGCAGTTGAACTACTTTGTTAAAAATTCATTTTTTTGTTACAGATTCCTCATTTTAGTTGGTTAACAATTTACCCATGTGGTAGAAAATTCAACTGTTTTGTAAAAGATTCATCCTTTGAAATTAAAAGTTTTTTTTTATGAAAATCTAACTCTACCATTTCTTTAAATTAATCTTTTCTTTTTAATTCAACTATTTGGTTAGAAATGTATACATTTTGTTGAAGATTCGTCTTTTTTGATAAAAAAAATAAACCTCTTTTGTTGAAAATTCGTTTGTTTTTTTAGAAATAATTTCTTATCTGAAAATGTAACTACTCTATTTTTATTTATAATTTTACTTTATTTGAAAATTAAACTATTTGGTAAACAATTAACTTTTCTTGATGAAAAGCTGTGTATTTTATAGTAAATTCGTCTTTTTTTGTTCTTTTTTTAAATTAGTTTTTTTTAGATTCTTACAATTTGTTCGTACAATCAAATTAAAAAAAAATAGCTATATAAACTTGAGGGTCAATGAGGGAAGAACAATAAGGTTTCATCTCACTTTTTTATCGGAATCGAGATTTTAAATTATAATATAATCAATAATGATTTTAAGACATTCATTTTGGTCAAAATCTTAACATATTTAGAGAAATACTAAATACTTCAAATAAAGGTACCTATTATCAAAATAATTTAACCTTATTTTCAGAAGATTCACGTGATTTGATAGTATGTTTTTATCTGCAAGGTCAGAGCAAAAAAATCTTTCAAGTTGAATAGTTTATTACGACGCAGTTTTAACTTGTGTGGTGACAAATATTTCATCATACTCGCTAAAGGTCGAACGTTCTCGTATCGAGACCAAAAATTGTCAATGTATTCTTTCTAGTATGAAAAATTGATTTTAAAATAATCCTTTAAAGAAACATTAAAATTTTTCTAAATTACTAAAATGGCGCACATTTTCGAAAAATACTAAAAAATGAATTTTCGCAGAAAGCCCACCTTTGATTTTTCTTCTTCACTTTGTTTATATTTATAGCAATATGAGGGAGAAATCCTGCTAGCTTTGTCCTCGCTAAACTATTCATTCATACTAAAAAACTTATTTTTCATAGTAGAAGTCAATTTATAAAAAAAATATATATATATGTATATATAAAATTAAAAAACCAACATAGCTGATGCAAAGAAAATCAAATTGTTTCAATTATTTCCCCAGATACGACTTTCAAAAACAAATTTTAATAATTTTTTCATAATTCACCTAGATGTTTGAGTAGACCTCAAATTATGAGAAAAATTTGTTGGTGGAAAACAAAAAATACGTGTCTCATATTTTACCTTCCAGAAGAATATATTTCAAGAAACGTTGTGTATTTAATTTCCGATTCAAATTCAAAATATTAATTATCAGCCTTTGAAATTTGAAACTGACATCTTTCAAATCGTAATAATTAAAAATTTAGAATCGTAAAATTTCTAAAAAGCAATACTGAATATTTTTAATATATCTTTCCAATATTCAAAGCCCCTTTCTCCTAGTTAGTTGTAAGTGGGACGACTTTGTTCAAAATTCATTTTTTTGTTTTAAACATTCATGATGTTGCGTCGCAACAATTTCTTTTTTTTTATTATTTTGAATGCTTTGTATATTTTGGAGAAAGTTGGACTGGCTCGAATGCCATTAGGTC
>CAKNYM010048407.1:86771-98607 GCA_932195095.1 Andricus curvator | reverse complement strand
CCTTTCCAGCATCCTCTCATGTTCTCTTTTTCTCCTGTTGTACTCCCCCATCTCCATTTCCCCTTTTCTCCATTTCCTTACACACTCTTTCATTCTGTCTTTACTCTCCATGCATTCCTCGTCCCACCAGCCTCTCTTTCCCTCTTTTCTTTCTTCTTTTGTACCTAACTCATCCCTTACCTTCTCAATCGACCGTTTCAACCTTTCAATTAACGAGTCTACACCCTCCTCTTTTTCATACCTAACATTCTCCTTTTCCATTTTTTGTTTAAACTCTTTTAATGTATCTACCCCCCAGCCACCCATTTTCGTGATCCTTTTTCCCCCTCTTTCCCTTCTCCCTCTGCCGCGCTTACGGATGCCACCTTTCAGTGTAGCTATTACTGGGAAGTGCTCGGACCCTATCTCATTCCCCACATTCATAGTGCCTATCATATTCCTCATTCTGTCTTCCGCCAGGATGTAGTCTATTACTGTTTCTCCTTTACCTGTAAATGTGATCTCTCCTTTCTCATCCCCTTTCATATTGCCATTAAAAATAAACCATCTTGTTTCTCCTATTACGTCTAGTAACCTCCTCCCCTCCCGGTCTGTCTCTCTATGTTTGGAGCTCCTTATATAGGCCTCCTTTTCTTCGTCCCAGATCCCTCCCCCTTGCTCGCCAGTCCAGGCATTCAAGTCACCTCCTATCAAAACCAACTCTTCCTTCTTTTCCTCCATCCGAGGAGAGTACTAAGGAGGTGGATGGAGGAAAAGAATGGAGAGTTGGTTTTGATAGGAGGTGACTTGAATGCCTGGACTGGCAATATGAAAGGAGATGAGAAAAGAGAGATAACATTCATAGGTAAGGGAGAAACAGTAATAGACTACATTCTGGCGGAAGAAAGAATTAGGAATATGATAGCCAGTATGAAGGTGGGGAATGAGATAGGGTCTGAGCACTTCCCGGTAATAGCTACACTGAGAGGTGGCGTCCGTACGCGCGGCAGAGGGACAAAGGAAAGAGGAGGAGAAAGGAACACGAAAATGGAACATGAAAATGGAGAATGTTAGGTATGAAGAAGAGGAGGGAGTAGACTCGTTAATTGAAAGGTTGAAAGGGTCGATTAAGAAGGTAAGGGATAAGATAGGCACAAAAGAAGGAAGAGAAGAGGGAAAGAGAGGCTGGTGGGACGCGGAGTGTAGGGAGAGTTAAGAGAGTATGAAAGAGTGTGTAAGAAAATGGAGGAAAGGAGAAATGGAGAAGGCGGAGTACAACAGGAGAAAAAGAGAACATGAGAGGATGCTGGAAAGGAAAAAGCGAAGGGGAAAGGAGAAATACAAGGAAGAACTAGAAAAAGCGATCAAAGAAGGTAGGGTCTGGGATGTGATAAATAGGGAAAGAGGAGGAAGGAAGGTCGTGAATGAAGAAATAGAAATAGGTGAGTGAACGGATTACTTTAAGGGTCTGTTAGGGGAAGAACAAAATATGATCAAAGGGGAAAATAGAGGCACGGAGAACGAAGCGATGAAGTATGGAGGAGAAGGGATTAGGACAGGGATGTGGAAGATCTGCAACAAGGTCTGCAAAGGAGAAGGGTGGCCGAAGGAGTTGATGACAGGGCTGGTGGTACCGCTTGTCAAGAAAGGGGAGGGCAAGAAGGTAGAGGAGCACAGAGGGATCACTCTCATGCCAGAGGGTTATAAAATATATGCAGAAATTCTAAGAAAAAGGTTAGAGAGTCAGATAGAAGAGAAACAAAGTATCCCGCACAATCAGACGGGATTTAGAAAAGGAATGGGGACAATAGATAACATTTACATACTCAACTACTTGGTTAACAGAAATTTAGAGAAAATAGAGGGAAATTAGTCGCCTTGTTCGTAGATTTTAAAGCAGCTTTTGACTCAGTGAATAGAAAAGTACTATGGCAGGCAACGAAAGAGAGGGGAATAGCGGAAGGGTTGGTGGAGAGGATAAAGGAATTTTTTTACTGAAACCAGGATTAGGGTGAAGATAGGGAGAAAAAAGGGGGAGGTATTCTGGACCGGAATAGGTCTAAGTCAAGGGTGCCCGTTGAGTCCGCTAGTCTTTAATATGGGGGAAACGAGGTGCAAGTGAGGAAAAGAATCGAATGTGCGAGTAAAGTAATGGGCTAAGTATGGGTATAGGAAAGGGAAGGTTCAATGACGATTGGAGAATGAGGGTTTGGTTGTTTGATGCGTTGATTTGGGTGGTGTTCTGTTATGGAGTAGAGGTCTGGGGATGGAAGGAAAATGGAAACCATGCATGAGAGATTTCTGAGATGTGTAATGGGGATTAGTTGGAGTTGCCCAAGACAAATGTTAAAGGAAGAATTAGGAAGGGAAAAAATGGTAACTGGACAAATTAAGAGAGCCTGGGGGTTTAAAGAGAAGCTAAAAAGGGGGCAGAGGAGTAGAATAGCACAAGTACGCTTGGACGAAATTCGGAACAAGGAGACGAGAGGCAATTTGGGAAATTCGAAATTGGAGGAAGAAAGGATAAAAATGAGGAGGGTTTGTGATATACAAGAAGAGGTCCTGGATTGGCAGAATATATAATTAGAGCTATTAGTAAGACAAGGAGAAGAGAGATGGAGAAAGATTATGGATTTGAGGTACAATAGATGGTATATGATTTTCAAAGGGTTGGCGGAACCAGAATATCTGCAAAAAATAAAAAAGGAAGACAAATGGAATAGGGTGGTATGGTTTAGAATGGGAGAAGGAATGAGAGCTTGTAGATATTGGATGGATGAAGAGGACAATCTGTGCAGAGTACGTAGATACGAAATGGAGTCATGGGCACATGTGTTAGAGAGGTATACAGGAGAGGAAGATGGACAGTTAAGTGTGGATGACTGTGTAAGATGGATTTTGGATGGTAATGGACAGGGAGTGACGTGGATGAGGAAATTGGAAGAAGTAAGAGAAAGCAAGGGAACAGGACAGAGCCAAACGGGTGATCTTACATATTAAAGGAAAGTAATAGCAAAAAGTTTATTTCAAAATCGTGGAAAATCTATTTTTATGGTAAGAGGAAACGGAAGCCCTAGAAGATCGCTCATTTGTAGAATTATTAGTATTCATATTATTGTTATTCTTATAAGTAAGGCGAAACATTAGAATATAAGCAGTGGTTAAGTTAGATTAAGGATGGAATGTAAATATATGCACAGGGAGCGGAGGCCCTTAAACCCGTAAAAGGGAGAGATTAAATATACATTTATCTTGAACTTAAATAAAATATTTTTCTATACTTTGAAAATAATAGAGACCTTTCAATATCCTTTTTATATTTAAATTAAAAGGTTAATTTCATCCATAATTCATATTACAGCTTTTTCATTATTTTTCTAAATAATACGAAACTGTTCTAAATTCTTTTTCATTTTTAAATAAAAAAATTAATTTCATCTTTAACTTGAATAAAATATTTTTTCTATACTTTGAAAATAAGGCAGACCTTTCAATATCCTTTTCAAATTTGAACAAAAAAATTCATTTCATCCTTAACTCAAATTAAATTTTTTTCATTATTTTCATTATCTTCAAAAAATTCTTTTTCATGTTTAAATTTAAAAATTTATTTTATCTTTAACTTTAATCAACTTTTTTCTATACAGACTCTTTAGAACCTTTCTCGTATTTTAATTAAAACATTATTTTCATCTTTAACCCTCAAGCGTTCGCGTGGACGGTCAAGTGACCGCGTTTTTGGAATTTCGAATATCGCGTTCACCAGTGAGCTTTGGGTGAGATGGGATGGGCATGTATTCTTTAGTTACACTCACGAACGCTATTTCCAGCACAAGTTAGATTGACCAACCCCCCTCATCCCACTTGAAACAGTTCCAAACGCGGAGACGCAAGGTCGGGCGGTCTGGTGATAGTCGTGCGAACGCCGAGGGGCATTCTTTTTCTTCACATTGGCGGTCTGGTGACAGTCCTGCGAACACCGAGGGGAATTTTTGTCGTCACATTGGCGGTCTGGTGACAGTCGTACATATGCCGAGGGGGATTTTTTTACTGTTGTATAAATAAAGAATTTTGATCAAAAAGGTGTTTTCCGAGTTGTATCAGAGTTTCTTTGCTTTCCTGACAGTAAATAATTCACGAAAAGTAGAGAAAACAGCATGGTAATCATGAAAAAACGTGGACGGTCAACTGACCGTCGCGCGATCGCCCGTGTGAGTCAAGTTGGCACGAACGCATGAAGGTTAAATTAAATTGAATCTTTTTTATCTATCTTTATTTTATTTTTTTAAATAATACGAAACTCTTTTAAAACCTTTTTTATATTTAAGTGAATTTTTTTATTTATTTTATCGTTAACTTTATTAAATATCTTCTTTGTATATATTTCTAAATTATATCAGATTTATTTCAAACCTTTCGTACTTAAATTGAAGAGCTAATTTAATATTAAATTTTCATAAAATACTTTTTCTATATTTAAAAACATTATATCTAATTTTTATTATTATTGTAAATCTAACACAAAATTTACTTAAAATTTTCCATACATTAATAAAAAGAACAATAGTTTCTATTTTGCCTTTATTGCAGAGTAACATCAAATATATTCAAATCTTTTTCTCAAACAAGTATTTATTGCATTTTATATATCTTATACCTTTTTTTGAACATACAATATTTTACAAAAAGCACATAGAACTTAACAGGATGCAGAAAAACTTTTAATTTTATAAATTGTATTTATACTATACATAGACATACACACACACACACACGCACACACACACACACACACACACACACACACACACACACACACACACACACACACACACACACACACACACACATATATATATATATATATATATATAATTAAAAAAAAAAGTTTAACAACCACCGCAGGGTCCCACTAAGAGCAACTGCCATCCAACAAAATGTCAATAGCCCCCAGTAGCACCGCGGTAAATCACACCTATGGTCACGTCTCACAACCGTGAGATGGGTGGTCGTTGTAGTTCTCTTTTAAGGTCTTGATACCTCTCCTCTTTTTCTTTCTCCTTTGCAGTGATATTGTATTCGGACGGAGCCGAGAATTCGATCACGAATATAGTTCGTTTCTCGAAGTCTTGGAGAACGATGGCAGGCCTCGAGTGTGCAACGGAGACTGCTTTCCGAAAATCGTAGTTCCAGAAAATTTGGCACTTCTCGTTTCGGACAATTGACTCTATCTCCTTTGGAGCGTTCGGTAGGGCAGGGTCGCGGCCAACACCGTAAGAGCGACAAAGATGGTAATAAAGCACTCTTAAGGCCGCATTATGTCTATAGATATACGTCGTTCCCGCGTGGGTCGGACACCCTGATAGTATGTGTTCTAGGTACTCAGCGTGTGCATGACACGCTCTGCACCTATCACTGGAAACTTCTTGACATAAAATGCGCTCACGGTATGCTAAGGTGGAAATGACACCGTTCTGGCATGCGAAAATAAAACCCTCTGTACCTGAATTAAGCCCTGATGATTTGAGGAAAGCAAAAGTTTGCTCCTTCGACAAGGACTGTTTTTCTACATTTCTGTGAAAGTTTCCGTGCATTTTCTTGTCGAGTAGCTCTTCGTGAAAAATTTCAACCTCTGCTTTCTTCACTTTGGTTTTTAGAAGTGAAGCATCTAGATGAAGTAATGCACTTTCCTCACTTCTGATGTTAAAATTCAGGCCAAGGGTCTCGGCCGCTTGCTCCGCAACTTTGTAAAGGAACGCACCTTCGCCAATCATCTCGTGGTTCTTGACCATCTTTAGGAGAGGATCTCTGCCATTCGCAACGATGTAAGCTGTACTTAGAACAATCCGGTTATTAAGACACTGGAGATTCAGAAGTCCGCGTCCACCTTGACGGCGTGAAATATATAATCGCGGAACTGACGAATTAGATAAACGTTTATTTTTTAGCCTGCTGGCCTTAAAAAATTGACTTGCTTACACTTCCATTTTTTACAGAATTTTCTTAAAACTAACCCTTAAAGCTAACATCCTTCCACCCCTTATCTCTAACGCCGCTCGCTCTTATCGCATTGCCTTCCTCGCTTCGCCTCGCCTCGCTCGCATGTTCCTACTTTCTTGCTTGCCTCGCATTACCAAACTATGCCTCCGCGACTAATACCTAATACTTATCTACTATTTACAATATTTACATTTACTTATATTTACTTCCTCCTCTATTTACAATCTTTCTTCTCCATTCCTCTTCCTCCTTCCTTCTCTTCTTCTCCATCTTACCCAAGACTCCCTTCATCCATGCTACTGCCCTTTTGTCCCCTCTTTCACGCATCAATACCTCCATGCTTATCCCACTCCTTTCCACCTCCACGCACTCCTCCAACCAGTGCTCCACTCTTGCCTCTCCCTTCCCACATAGTTCACACATCCTCTTTTCCCTAGCGAGCCAGAACCTATTGAAACCCTCCATGCACCCACATCTCATCCTCGCTATAAGCTCCTGTCTTCCTTTCTCTCCTTTCTCACACAAATATTGCGCTCTCGCCCTTGGCATAATCCACACATAGTTCCCATTAAACCTTGTCTCTCTTATTCTCTCTTCCCCTGCTGTCTTCTCTCTCTCCATGCTGTTTTTCTTAACCAACTCATATACCTTCCTTCCTCATGCATCCTTCTCACTTCATCCCTATGCAGTCCATTCGTTCTAAAATACCTTTCTCTTTCAACCGTCTCCCTCCTGACAATATAATTAGGCGTGTTCCTTGCCAACCCCAGTGTCCACTTTACATATCTCTCCTGTATCCTATTTACCTCTTCGCTTTCCTTCCACCCCCACACCTCTACTCCATACAATAGCACACTCATCACTAGTGAGTCAAACAATTTCATTCTCCTTCCAAAATCATCTGCGAATAACTTCTTTCCCAACCCCCACACCTGCCTCATCACCACATTTGCCCTCCTCACTGTCTCTTTTATGTGACCATCCACTTCGCCATTCCTCCGAAACAAGAAGCCCAGGTACACAAACTCTTTCACCGCCTGCACCGCCTTTCCCTTCCACTTCCACTCCCCTTCCTTGTCCCTTCCACCTCCTTTTCTGAAAACCATAACCTTGGACTTTTCCGCATTCAGTTCTAACCTGTTCTTATCCAGGTATCTTCTCAACCTCTTCATCATTTCCTTTAAGGCCTCCTCGCTTTTTGCCAACAACACTATGTCATCTGCATACGCTAGCGACCGAATTCTAACCCCTCCTATCCTGACTTCTCCTACCACTCCGGCCTCCAGCTTACTTTCCATATCCGCAATTAAAATCGCAAAAAGCGTCGGGCTAAGCGGACACCCTTGCCTTAACCCCCTATCCATCCAGAATCCCTCCGAAATCCCCTGTCCTCCACTTACCTTATCTTTGGTTTTTTCATATATCTCCCTTACCCTCTCGATCAGGCCTCTCTCCACTCCCCTCTCCTCCATCGCCTCCCACAACCTCCCCCTATCCACCGACGGAAACGCGCCTTTTAGATCTACAAAAAACGCGCACACTCTCGACCCCTTCTTCGCTAATTCTCTATCCACCACGTGCTGCAGAACGTAGATATTATCGATAGTACTCCAACCTGCCCTAAAGCCCGCCTGCGTCTCTGGCAATATTCCTTTCCCCTCGACATCCTTCCGCAGCCTCTCCGCTACTACCATCGCGTATACTTTATACGCCGTATTCATTAGCGTAATCCCCCTATAATTTTCCTGCCTATTCCTATCTCCTTTCTTATACAGAGGCACTATTAATCCTTCTCTCCACCCTCGTGGGAATCCCTCCCCCCTCCATACTTTCTTCACTACCTCCTTCAGCCTCTCCATAACCTCTTGTGTACTAAACAGCCATGCTTCGTTCTCTAGCCCATCCAGCCCTGCTGATTTTGACCTTTTTAACTTCCTTATCTGTTTCTCTATCTCCTCGTCATTCAACTCCTCCATCTCTGCCTACCCCGTTCTTCTACTCCCATCATCTCTCTTCCTTGAATCTGAGCCACCAAATGATTCTTTAAAAAACTCCCTCCACTCCTCACTCCCTATCTTGTCGCTTATCCCTACTCTACGCTTCCTAAACCTATTTATTTTCTTCCAGACTTCCCCTTCTGTCTTAACATTTCCTAACTCCTCCTCCAGCTCTTTCTCCTTTTCCTGTTCTTTCTTCTTAAACATCAATCTAAACCCCTTCCTCATTTCTACGTACTCCTCCCTTTTCGCAGTACCCTCTTTCCACTTCTTATACTTCCTCTTCACCTTTCTTTACATCTTTTTACATTCCCTATCCCAACACGGCTTCACCATTCCTTTCTTCTTCTTTTTGAATATCTTCTTTTGCACGCACCCTTTCACTTTCTCTTTTAAATCCTCCCATATCTCTTCCACCGTCTGCCATTCGAAGCGTACCTTCCCTAACTGCTCCTTATATTTCTCTATCGCCTCCCTCGTCCAGCTAACCCTCTCCCCCGTCGACACTTCTTCCCCACCTTGCCTTCCGCCGTTCTCACCCCTTATTCACAACCCTAATGGCTGATGGTATGATTCTACCCTCCCTTCTACTGCGAATCTCTCCATTTCCTCCCACCCTTGCATATTCAGGACTACATAGTCTATCACCGATACCCCCACCTTACCTATATATGTGTATTCTCCCTCTTCGTCCCCAGTTGCCATACCATTTGCCACCGCCCAGCCTCTATCCTCCATCCAGTCCCTTAGAATCTCCCCCTCCTTATTTATTAACCTATCCTTCGAATTCCTTTCGAAGCTCTCCCCTTCCCTGTAAAGGCCCCCTTCCCTCCCCATCCACGCGTTAAAGTCCCCACCCAGTACCACCATACCCTCTTCTCTTTCACCTAACAGGTCTTCCACCCTTTAATTCTTTCCATCCCATCCTTATTGTACACTGTCACAAACTTACACATTACCCCTCCTATCTTTACTTTCCTCATTTGCACTCCCTCCCCCTCTTCCTCTCCGTGAGCTTCTTCCTCTAATCCATCTCTAACCCCCGTTATAATTTTCCCACTAGCCCTTCCTTTCTTCTTCACTCTGACCGCCTCCTGGAGTCTCCACCTATACCCCCTTGGCAGCTTTGGCTCTATTCTATCCCATTCCTTTCTTTCCACCCACGTCTCTACCAGTCCTACCACATAAAATTCCTGGATATACCTCCAGAACTCCTCATCCTTCTTCTTTACCCCTGCTACGTTCCAGTAAAGCACCTTCACAACTCCTCTACCCTGCATTACCCCCACTCCCCTACTTCCTACGAAACAAATTCCCCTGCACTTCCTTCAACACCTCTTTCTCCTCGTCCCACACCCACATTTTTTCGTCTATTTTTATTTTCCGATATCCTACCTTCGCCGATCTCCCTTCACTCCTCTCCCTCCTAGCCCTGTCGTACAGCATTCTCTGTACATCCCTTTCCTTTCTCGTCAAATCGTGATCGATGAAAACTTCCTTATCCTTTATCCTATTTTTATTTCGCATTACCCCCAATTTTTCTTCCCAGCTCTCCAACTCCACAACCGCCACTTCTTTCTCCTTTCTCCCCTCCAACTTAACTTTCCCTACCCTGCCTTTATTCCACCCCAAGCTCTGTAGCAGCGCTTCCACGCCCTCCCTTTCTTCCCCGCTCTTCATCTTCAACCCTCTTATCACAATATTATTTCTCCTGTCTGCCTTCTCCTTTCTCTCCATTCTCAACTCCATTGCCCTTATCCTTTCCCTATCCGCCCTCTCCTCCTTTTCATTCCTACGCTCTCCCACTTTCTCTTCTATCATATTCCCTACCCTCTCCCAAATACCTTTAATCTCGCCCCCGCTACCCCCGTCTCCTATTTCCATTTCCGTCCTGCCCTCCACCTTCTCAAGCCTTTTTTCCGTCCTTTCTTTCCACGCCCTAATCTCCTCTTCCATCTGTTTTATTTCCACTTCTTTTTCTTTTCTTTCCCTCTCTAACCCATCTACTCTCTCTCTCTCAGCTCTTTCACCTCCTTTTCACATTTCTCATCTCTGATTCGCAAGTCCTCCCTCAAGCCTTCCATCTGCTCCTTGGTCCCCCTTACGTCCTCCCTCAGCCCCCTGATCTCGCCTAACAACATCCCGAGAGCCTCCTTTTCCAACATCCCTTCCATTTTTTGGGGGGGTGACCTAGGTGTTATCCCGCTTTTTTTAAACGGGCTCTCGACCTCGCTTTTCTCCGGACTCTCTTGGCTGTCTCTCTTCCTTTTCAAGAGATCCTCCCCGCCACTTGCGCTTGACGCTCTCTCCCTTACCTTCTCGCTTCCTTGGTTGCCACCGTCCCGATTTCTCCCTCTCCCCGACGCACCGCTCGACACCAGGCGACGCGTTGTTGGCCGTCGTGGCTTGTGGAAAATTCCCTCCCCGTCGGTTTCACTACCAGCACTGCCAGTACTCTCGCTGCCCACCTCCCGCTCTACCGCCGGTAACTGTGACCTATCCATGCAGTACCTGCCGCAACCGACAGATGTCTCTGCAAAATGTTGGCGTCTTTCGCCGCCAAATTTTCCTTTTTTTCCCTTTTTTTCAATTCCTCAATCCCTGCAGACACCCCTTTCTCTCCCTTAGCATTCCCTAACTCTGTGAGAACCACCCTAGACCCCTCGAAAGCCAAAGACTCCTGACCACGAACTCCCCCGATTACTTGCCAACCTAACCTCACTTTCCCTATCCAGCTAGATACCACCTCCCACCCACGCTGAAACTCACTTTTTATCTCCCCAATTCACCCCACACAACCCTACTCACCTCCTCGGCTTCCACCCACACACTCAACTCACACCTTCCACACAAATTCCGTAAAATTCTCTCTTCACCTGTCACTGAACACGTTCTCACTTCCGCCACTTTGCATTGATATGCAAGCTTTTATGCATATGCATGATCTTACGTGTAATGACATCAAGGGCCTTAAGCTCGTTCTTCGTCCATTGAACTACCCCAAACGAGTAGAGTAGAACCGGGACGGCAAGCATGTTAGTCGCAGATACCTTGTTCAACGCCGACAGATTGGAAGACCAAATCTGTCGAAGAAGATGCTTCTATCTGCTTCGGAGAGACTCCTTCACTGATGTCACGTCCTGAATGCGGTTTTGAGGCACGCCCCGGTATGTATAGGTCTCTCCAGTATTAAGATGTCTGATAACACTTATATCCACAAGCTCAGGGTCCCTGGGAACGCCAGTAATCTTTCCTTTCTTCAGATAAATTTTGGCACACTTGTCCAAGCCAAAGTCCATCCCAATCTCTCCTGTGTAGTTCTTGACAATATTTATAGCAGTTTGAAGTTTGCTTCTACCAGAGGCATAGATCTTCAGGTCATCCATATAAAATACATGAGTGACCTTATGCTCACGCTGATTAGTGTCGCCACAGAGGTATCCAGGAGAATTTCGTAGTGCGAGAGATAGAGGCGAAAGTGTGATGCAAAAAAGCAAAGGGCTCATGGTATCACCTTGAAAGACGCCCCTCTGGAAGGTGACGTTGTTCGTTGTCACACGATAATTTCTAGATGAGATAGTAAATCTAGTTTTCCAAAGAGGCATCAATCTCTCTATGCATCTCACTATGTGTGGATGTACGTTCAAGCTTTCCAACAGACAGATGATAAGTCTATGAGAGGTTGAATCGAAAGCTTACCGGTAGTCAATCCAGGCCATTGAGAGGACGCGCTGATGAGCTGCAGCGTCTTTACAGACACACCTGTCAATTAGCAGGTTCTCTCGACAGCCTGCTACAGCTTTTTTCGAGCCACGTTGTTCGCACATCTCTCGCCATACAGGCTCAATTCGTCGAACAAT